>PPOL03000124.1:0-21878 GCA_003708905.3 Monosporozyma siamensis | reverse complement strand
AAAAAAAAAAAAAAAAAAAAAAAAAAAGAACTATTATAAAAAAAATAAAATACAAAAAAAAAAACTTTGTATGTATTTGTTATTTAGCTATTTTAATCTATGATTCACTCATTATATTTGTTTTAATCAGTACTGTTTTTGAACTTTCTTGTTGATGTAGTTATTTGAACACATTAAGGATATGTCAATTTCTTCCGATTCCATGTCATAGGGTGTGAAAATAGGCCTCAGCAACAAAACCATCTCGTAAACATTCAGTTCAAACGTTTTTCCTGCAACTGGGGAAGTTGTTATGATCCTAAAAGAAAAATATTGGTCTTATTGATAAGTGTAGTGTTTGTGTGTTTATGCAGTTGTGCAAAAGAAGGGAGACGCTATGTAACTGCCTCCTGTATTCTACGTATTTCTGCTTGCAACGTTGTGAGATATTCTAAAAAAAGAGAAAGCTACAAATATAATAATTCATTTGCACTAAGATTGCTTCTACAAATATGTACAATTCCTTCAATGAGAGTTTTCTTACCAGTTTTGAACAACAGATTTATGACGGCTTTAAAATCTGCCACTTTCAGGTACCTCATATTATATTTTGCGACACTTGACAAGATTGAAAAAAAAAAAAAATATATATATATATATATATAAGATGAAAAAAGTCCTCAGTGAAGGCAAAGAATTAGTATGAATTGTCAGAGGATGTTTCCACGGCTGAAGAGTCAGACTGTAAGAAATGGGTAGCATCACCTATGTTAAAGGCAACATATTGAAAGCTGGAAACTTTCCAAGAATACTGCTCCATTCATGCAATTGCAATGGTTCCTGGGGAGGCGGAATAGCGTATCAATTAGCCTTACATTATCCTGATGCCGAAGAAGAGTATGTTGAGAGTTGCCAAAGGCATGTTTGTGGCTTGTTGGGTAAGTGTAAACTATTAAATACCAAAGAAGATCCAACCCTGATTATTGGGTGTCTCTTTACTGCAGCCTTTGGAGGCTCTGATCAGGACGATAGTAACATTCTTAAATACACTAAAATGGCTCTAGACAATTTTAAACTTCAACTAGAAGCAGATAGCGCTTTGAAGACTCATAAAATTATAATGCCAAAAATCAACAGTGGCATATTTGGGGTTCCTTGGCCAGAAACCGAAAAGTTGTTAAAAGAGTCTGACTTAGATTTTACAGTTTATGTACTTTAAGGGAATTATGCATCCCTATCATCAAATAAATTATCTATTCCATACTATATATTGTACAAAGCTTATATTAAAAACGTAAGAATATATTACCTCACAATTGCTGGTATGCCAGAGTCATTCCCATTTTCTAATCTCTCCTGAGCCTCATATTCTCTCCAAGTTTTCATTTGGATCTTGACATATACAAAAACTTTGCCTACAACGGCAGATAAGACAGGCCCAACTTGAGTGCACTTCTGTTTTAAGGATCAATCAATATTACTGGGACAGTAAGAGGGGTTTATAAAAATCATCGAAGTAGTCATTGATTCCTGTTACTTTCGGCAAGAGTTTGATGAAATTTCTCGTACGTTTCATGGTCAAATTTTGAGAATGAAGTATCTAAATCGATAAAAGTTTTGGCAACTCGACAACTCTTGTAGTAATAATTGAGGTAATTGCTACCATAAGGGTTCAGTGCAGGGCTGAAAAAATCGTATTCCTTTTCACGAGCGGCTGGGTGTTGTTTCATCTTTTCCACCATTGCAGAAGCGTGTGAAGTTATCGAAGGCACTTCATGTATCTTAAGTTGTTCATTCTCTTTTCCCCGCCTTTCCTCCAGGTTTGGTAATGGGAATACATTCTTAAACAGTTCATATGCCGCTAGAGTAAATCCAAATTGAGGTGAACTTCTCAATACTCTGGCCCCACCACCTTTGAAAAAACTTCTAAAACTTTCTTCCTTTAATATTGTCTTAACTGCATGAAAGATACCTGAATAATTTGTTTCTCCCATCCTTGGATTAATCTGGAGTCTTGTCTTAATAACATCAAATGGGGTAGTCAGAAATGCAGCAGGCATACCTGCCAATGCACCAGCTACTAACAATTCCCACGTCTTTAATCGACTTCTTTTACGTCTATCAAATGGATCAAAATTAAAGATATCCTTTTTCAAATGGGCATACGTCGGGAAATATATAGCTGAAAAGGGTACATCTCTCAATAAACATGCAGCGACACCTTTATAGAGTCCTTTAAATCCCAGCTTTGAAACTATATTTCTTGCTGTCAATTCGGTATTTGATTTATATTCAGATTTCACTTGAAGTCGAATTTTAACAATCTCAATTGGATTAGTAAATATAACTTGACAACTTCCAGCCATGGCTCCAGATATAATCTCACTGATTAAAGATAATTTATCATTTTTGTTTCGTAATTTTCCTCTCATATAGTCATTTACAGTTAATTTTATCGCCTTCTCAGGAGCTACACCAATTAATTGGAAACCCAAACCGGAGTAAAGACCTCCAATCCCTTCCACTTTCACTACTTTAAATAAACATTCTAAAGAGTTTTTATACTTAGCCAATGTCCTTTGTGCTTGCATCCTAGTCTTGACAAAATCGATAGGATAAACCACAGTAGCACCAATACAACCAGCTATTGATCCCAAAGTAAAATTATACAATGAATCAAAAATAGGATAAAAATAATAGTTAACGTAAAGTGATTCATTATGAACATGTTTCAGTTCTAATTGATGAACAACATCGTTTAAATAGTTTGGATTTAAAATCTTTAAAAAATCTTGAATGGTCAATTTAGATCCCATCGTAGCTTGATCTCTTTTACTGTAGAAAATATGTTCAAAATAATTGACCGAGGCTCTAGAAAGTTTCTTAAAAGAGCCATCCTGAGCAAATGTCTCTAAGGATGCCATGTAATTATCATTAAAGATTTGAAGTTGTTTCTTTGGAATATTTTCACCCTTTTGAAACTCATTTTGGATATAATTATCTATGTTTGAATCACTGTGATGACTTAATTCAGTAAATATCTTCAGATTTGCTTCATTGTTCCTCTTTGAGTTGGCTGCAATAGAAAATAATAAATTAATTTGAGACGGTGAGAAATCTGTAATATTATTAACCTTGTAATATTGGGCATTCAAAATTTTCATAAAATCCCTCTTGGTAATAATATGTTCTCGCATAGCTTCTTCTGTAAGACCATTTTCTGCTGAATACTTTAATAAAGCTTGATTTAACAGATCAAAATTTTGGAACAGATAGAAAATATCTTTAAACACGTTATATGGGATAGCATTGTTGCTGGATTTTATTAATGTTGTATTGGATAAATTAAGAGATCGGAAAATGTTAGACGAAACTTTATGGGAGAAATAGAAACTTAAAAGCTCCATTAACTGGGAATTATTCAAAACCAAGTTGTTCTTTATAGGATCTCTTTGACATAATTGTTGGAAACTCTTTGTTAATCTTTGATTTTTTAAATCATTTTGAAGAATAGTTATTAAGGAGTTTAATGTCAAATATGAGCACTTATCAGGATGTTTTTTATCTCTGCCAAAAGGGAAGCAAACATAAAGGTCTAAAAGGGGGAACTTATCCCAGTTTAAAAATAAGTTGTATTTTTTAGCAAACTTATCATCAACAGAGTTATGTAGAAGGCTAATAGTGGACTTAAACTGTCCTACATTGAGTAATAACTCATCAAAACTCAGAAATTTATTAGCATAATTTATAGGTCTAAGCAAATAACACTTGTCAGAATATGACAGATCTTTAGAACTTTTAAGTCTAGCTCTATCGAATTTTCTAAAGAATTCATAAAGAAGTATTAAGCTATAATTTTCATGTTCCAGAATATTATTAAAATAAAACCAATCACTAAGTGTTAAGTAGCCCTTGTTACATTCATCAATGGCAAAAAATATACATCCAAAGGTATTCGAAGGTACTTGATTCAAATTAAAGGAATGATCTGTGAATTTAGAGTACAATGTTTTTGAATTTGATATCAAATCTATAAAATCATCATACAGTACCACCATTTCCCCCATATTTTGCACATTATCAATATCTTTTGACGGAATGGTTTGAGAGGGCACATTCCTTAACTTTGCATACCTCTTAAAGATATCTATTTGTTGGATCTTTTTCTCACTATTTGAATTAATTTGTTCCATTTTTAACCTACATTTAATCTTGTTTTCGGTGCATGTTTTTGCCTATAAAGCTAATATGATGTTATCATAAAATAGGGTACTGTGAATGAAGCTAGTTAGTCGTATTATTGTGGTTAAACCGGAGAGTTAACCTACATTTGATCTGATATCCCAAAAAGTAAATATCAATCTTTTTTTCGAGCAACTTCAAACAGTCCTCGAAGATCTCCCAAATTTGAGTCACATGGTTGAGCATATAATGAAGTACACTTTAAATAGTTATATACCGTACTTTTAGACGTCATACATGTCATGGCAGATGTGTGATTTCTTACCCAAGCTTCTTTGTATACAATTGTTCAGCAATTTACCCAATTCACGGCCAAGATCCCAGTAACTCTTGCCCAGTATTTCTCTGATAAATTTAACAAAACCGATCATGTTATTCTGGCCAGGAATATCCTTCAAAGATACTGCCTTCTGCCACACTTCTCTTTGGTAAGTAATCAAATCAACATCTTTTCCTATATGTAATCCATGATACATCCTTATTAAATATGAAGCAAAACTTTCGACGGGGATATAATTTTCTTGTAGATCAATATTGGTTCTCCTAGGACTATCCACTTCCATATCCTTATAATTTCCATCCTCATCCAAATTATCTTCATTATCCCATAGAAGTGCCTCGGGACCGTATAATGTGAAACTGTAGGTCCATATCAACAATGTGGCAAGTGCTATGGAATTGGGTCTTGTCAGCACGGTGTCTGTATTGATATCATAACTTTTATCAATGGTAAGTTCTTGGGTCTCAGGGTTTTTCCTAATAAACATTTCAAATAATAGTTGGAATGCATAAACCACAGTTACACCACCGTTATAAGTATCTTTAGAAAATTGGATAAACCTTTGTTGAACCGATTGAAATTCCTTATCACCAATCATAACATTCATTCTCCAAGGTGCCCCCGCAGTAATATAATAATCGTGATGGAATACCCTTAATGTGATTTGAGACATGTGATAAACGGGTAACTTACAGTCAAAGTCATTGTCATTCCAATTGGTAACTTCAAGGTCCTTATCCACAGATATATCATTTTCATTAACATATTCCCGAATATTCTCGTTACTTTCTGATTTACTAATTTCATCTGATATAGAACAATTCTCTAATTTGTTACAATCTTTTTGAATTTCAAACATCCAATAATTTATTGCAAATGAT
Organism: Monosporozyma siamensis; assembly: GCA_003708905.3. NCBI lineage: Eukaryota > Fungi > Ascomycota > Saccharomycetes > Saccharomycetales > Saccharomycetaceae > Monosporozyma > Monosporozyma siamensis. Next base: position 16,496 of record PPOL03000124.1, on the reverse strand, counting down.
ATAATTTCTCTCCATGTAATATTTTGTTTATTTGTTCCCTTTACTAATATATTTGATATTAATGGATCATCATTTTCCTCTTGACATTGAAACATTACTGATAAAAGACCAGCTAACATCAGTTTTTTACCTAGTATACTAGTTATTGGACGATCTTTTAGATTATCTACCTTTACTAGGTCGTCTAAATCAATTCCACCATAGGTACTACCCTCATTACTCTCAGTTTTATCGACCTTCATGTTAGTTGACACATCAGATGAATCATATACTTTACTGTTTCTTTCATTGAGATGAGAAAGAGAAGTACTATTTAAAATATCTGATTCCCCAGAAGAGCTTTCTTTCATAGCTGTAATAACTTTGCTAATCAAATTCTTCAATGAAGACAAAAATGTTTGATTTTTTGAGTGATCATTATCTTGAACACCAAACCCAGATTCCTTTAATACTTCAAAGCTTAAATCATAACTTTCCCAAATTCTATCAGGGCAAGGAAGATCTAATTGTATTTGCTTAAAACTAATAAAAAGATTCATATAACCAAAGACAACTGCATGAGTTACATCCATATAAAAAGCAAAAAATGCCACACGTTTTAAACTTTCAAATTCAATCCATTTGGTTAATACCTTATTAAGTTCATTAGGTTCCTCGTCGTTGTTATCATCAACTTCAGTCTGTTTTGTTTTATCTCTTAAAGGATGACCACCTAAGGATGGAGTTCTACGTAATAATTGAATAGTAGTACCATGATGCAAATATGATCTTTCATGGAGATATCTATTAGTTGATGCCTTTTCATATGATTCTAATAATAACAAAGAATGAATAATATAAGTACGAGAAGGTGGTTGGAAATCTGGATGTGAAAAGATAATCCAACGTAAAGGACCGCAAATAGGATCAGAAATAGTTTCTCTGTAGGTAGCTCCTAAATAATTGGCACCAGTCATAATTAAAGCTAAAATCAAGATAGATGGTTGTTGATTTATATTGAAGGATGGCTTATGTATTAAGCCATATTGTGGATGAAAATTTTTCCAAAATGATTTCAATGAAGTTTGCAATGTCATATATGGGATGTATCTTAATTCTGGGATTAAATTATATAGCTCTTGGCATTTTTCCTTAGATAATTGATATTTGCTTCTTGGATCAGGAAAAAATATACTAGGTATACCTCTCATGGATTCTAACAGTTTTTCTTTATTATTAATATTCTTCCTCTTGTGATATTTTGTTGGAGATGTAGAAGAATGTTCAATTTGATATGTTTGTTTTTTCAATTCATTTACATTTGATTTTTGAACCAAGAAATTATCCTTAATATGATTTCTCTTGCTATCTATAAAGGAAATTTGTGACTTGGGGATAATATTTGTAGCCTTTTTAATTTTCTTATTTGCCTTTTGTGAATTTGTTGAAGTGATAGAATTTCTTGATCTTCTAATTGGAACCTCATTTTCTATTTTCACCCTAGCAAAATTTGTTAACCCTGGATCTGCTAACGAACCTGGACTATTTAATAAACTACTACTATTTGATGTTGATAATGGTACAACAGATGGAATAGGGACAGTATCCAATTCATTTCCTACAATACTGTTGGTGTGAACCGATTCAGCTATTGTTGTATTTCCACCAGTTTCTGAATTCTTCATCTCATTATTATTATTAGTATTATTCACAGAGGATAATTCTTGCATGAAATTTTGTAAAGGATCGGCAGCTAAATAATCAAGCGAATATAAATCTTGTAATTTTGGTGGAGCACTATCTGTCTGGGGAAATTGTAATTGTGGTGGTAACTGTGATATAGTTGAAGCTAGTGGTGGGGGTTGGAATGCCTGTGACGAATTATAATTCTGGGAAATACCGAGGTTGTCGGTATTGGCATTATTACGGGGTATTAATGAAGGATTTGAATCTTGGACCAAATTAATATTTTGATTTAGTCCATTATTGTTTCCACTAGACGGTAAAATTTGTATATTGTTCATAATATTCCCCTGTGACGACAGCTGGGGTTGTGGTGTGATAATTGGATTACTAGCTTGTGAGGAAGTCGGTACAGAAGCATATAATTGTGTTAATATGGATGCATTAGTACCCAACGAGGTATTTGACACTTGATCAGTAGCGTTTATATTAACGTTTTGATTATTTGATACAGCAGACATGTTACCATTATTTGGCATTCTATGGTTATTCTTAATATCGTTACTCTCAAATACCCAGTCGAAAAATTGATTATAATTCGGTTTATCTCTAGTATTAGCAGTATTAGCATTATTATTTTTTCCTTTTATCTGTGGCGGTAGAGAAGCAAAATTTGTAGTAGTGTTTAAATATTTGTAACCAGCACTTGTTGCAACAGGGTTAGTAGTGGCCATGGGGATAGCATTTATATTTAGACCTGAATTTGTAGATAGACTAGTAGTATCGGAAGAAGGATCACTCAATGGGACTTGACTTTTTTTCGATTTAATGTTTTTAGACACTAATCTGCTATTCCCATTTGTATGTCTTCTTTCATGTCTCAGTAATAAATCTTTTCTTACAAAAGTCTTTTTACATTTAAGATTAGTATCAGGAAACACATAAGAACATTCAAAGATACGTTTAGGCCAATGATTTAAATTATGTCTACTTAAATGTTCCAATCTAGTAAATGATTTATTACAGTTTGGGTAGTTACAAAAAAACCGTTGTTGATTCTCTGGACTTTCATCTTTAGATGCACTAGAATTTGTCTTTTTCATTTCAGTACTAGAACTAACAGTGGAGCCAGGGTCCATATCCAAACCTTCATTAGTAATGGTCTGTCGTAATCTAGAAGAGTCTCTTGAAGTTGTACTCTCCATCTGTTGAGTAACAATATTAGGTTGAGTAGTATTATTCCTTAGATCTTCAGTTAGTAGGGCCCTTTGACCCTTTTGACCACTCTTGTTGTTGTATTCTTGATTTGATTCTTCTTTAATCTGCTTAGAAATGCTTTCTGCCTGCATAACTCCTGAAGGCGTAACCATAGGTGGGACCATTTTTATGTCTATTAAATAATGGTGTCGAAAGGTATTATATTTGGTTGACTACTAAACAACAATAAATAAAAGTATTTTCTCTTTATATTGATAAAGGTCTTGTTTCTACCACCTCATAAGCCATAAAAAAGAACCTGTAGCCGCACTCAAAACAAAGGAAATAACCACCAAAATACAGTTTTCAATATGGAATGTTTGTTATTCTTGAAGAGTATTTGTTTCCACCAGGGAAAGTTAACTTGGTTGCAGATGTCGAGTGATCTTGACAGTTTTTAAAGGTTTTTTCGAATTTTAGTCAATTTTTTTTTTTTTTTGGCTTTGTTTGTTTTTTTTTTCCTTCGAGGAACCAAACTTAAGATTTCGGAGACACGGCATATTGTTTTCTGGGAGGTAGTGATCAACGGTGGGGGGTTGTATTTGGTAGGGCACAGCAAATTGGAAGCTATCAGGGGGGGAGGGTTCTTGCCATTGGTGGTAGGTTTTACAAGGATATTCCCATTCCTACCCCATTTTATATACTCTATATACTCAGGTTTCTATCTTTCTTGAACAAAATGGAAAATTACAATCCTCTTCTGGTCTTACCCTCTCTTATTGCATCAATTTCACGGTTATACCTTTCAATATCTTCCAGTCGCGTAGCTTGTTCAGACCCAGAATCGAACAGCTTCATATCATCCTCGTTTGTACTTATTAATGAGGGAAATATTATCTCTATATAAGGAAGATCTTGAATTTTACCCAGACAATCTTTACTAAAGAGTTCGTCTCCAATGTGTACTTCTGGTGTACCATTCAATCTGTGGCTCTCCCAAATATCTTTCTCAGGAACAAATCGAGCCAACAATACAAGACAAAACTGGTCAAATGTAAAACCTAATATAAGAATGTCTAGAGCTTCAAAAAATTTATGGAACCATTTACTAGCCACACCACTAAATGGTGATACACAAACAAACCATCTTTCATATAGTGTCAAAGAAAATTCATCCATTGCTTTTAATATCGAACTTCTATATTGAATCAAATGTGATAAATTTGAATCCTTAGCCTCTCCAGTAAATTCTATTTTGGATCTCATAACCATTAACGTGGCTTTAAAACAATTTTCTGTGTATTTCTGATCTCCAATAAAATCATCAAAGTCCATCTTACTCATTGTATCTGCTTCCTTATCCAGATGTTTACTGTTTTGTCTTATTTCTTCTTTATCCTGCAGTTTTCTAAAGAAATCTTCTTTTTCTGAGATTTAACTTTTTTTGTTGATTTTCACACTTTATCTTTAGCCGTTTTGTTTCTTCACCAAAACTAAATATTAAAATGGATTAAGAAAGATGGAGTTAATAAGACAAAAAAAAAATAGTATTAGCATACAAAAGCTAGAAATACATCCCTTTCTAAGAAATTACATCTAACAACACTACATTTTGTATCTATAAAAAATAAAGTAAGCAGAATCAGTAAAAGTACAACCGGTCATTATCATAATATATCATTAAAAAAAGATACGCAAATATTTATATACTATAAATTTATAAATTCTTAGTGTAATGAGTTTCACTATCCAATTTTCTTAATCTTTCAGCAGCTTGTTCAGCAGTTAAATCTCTTTGTGGTTCACCTAATAATTCAAATCCAACAAGGAATTTTCTCACAGTAGCAGATCTCAATAATGGTGGGTAGAAATGTAAATGTAACCAACTACAATCTAATTCTTCTTGAGTTGCATTCAATGGAGCTTGATGAATACCCATTGAATATGGGAAACTAGTTTCAAATAAATTATCATATTTAGTAGTTAATTTCTTTAACATTTCAGCTAAATCTGTCTTTTGCTTTTCATTTAATTGAATAATATTAGCAATCTTAGTCTTTGAGACAATCATTGTTTCAAATGGCCAAACAGCCCAATATGGAACAACAACTAGGAAAGTATCATTTTCAAGAACAATTCTAGTTCTTTCCTCCATTTCTAATTTAACATAATCAGCCAATAAATGTGTATCATGTGCAGCATGATATTTATCAAAGGATTTAAATTCTTGTGAAACTTCACTTGGAATGGTTTCAAGACACCAAGCTTGACCATGTGGATGTAAATTGGAACAACCCATAGCAGTACCTTTATTTTCAAAAATTTGTAAATATTTAAATGGTTTGTTTTCATTACGTGCCTTTTCAGCTAAATCATTATAAAGTTTTTGCCAAGCACCAACAACTTGAGTTAATTCTGGTACAGACATTAATGGTAAAGTAACATTATGCTTTGGAGAGAAACAAATGACAAAACAATTACCTCTTACAGATTGAACATGAAATAATCTGTTACGTAAAGTGTCTTCTTTGTCTTCGGTCTTTAAGACAGGTTGTTCTTCTTTAACAGCAGCATAATCATTTTGGAAAATGTAAGTAGATTCATATTTTGGATTGGAACCACCTGTAGCTCTATCATTACCTGGACATAAAAAACATTTTGGATCATATTCTGGAGTATTTGGCTTTGATGGAGTTTCTTGTTGACCTAACCAAGGTCTTTTAGCTCTATGTGGTGAGACTAAAATCCATGAATCAGTCAATGGATTGTAACGTCTATGAGAATGGTCAGTAAAATCAAATTCACCAGTGGACATTGTTATAAAGGGAAAGAATTAGGAGAAAATAAAAATATGGGCGGGATTTGCTCTAGGTCAAATGAATCTTTTAAGAGGAATAATTACGAACAGGAATTGAAGTTTTTTACATCTTTAAAATCCACCCAAAACAGGTGCATGTTATATATACTTTTAACTAAATGGTAACCCTGTTTTATCACCTGTTTTATATCTTACATCTGTATTTTAACTGTCTTTTTCGTTTTACATATGAAATTTTTTACTTCGGGAAACAGTAATCCGAGGTGCTCTTTTACTTCGGGGGAAATAGTGCAAATGGACCGAGATCAAGAAAGTAAATCTATTTTGGTCTTACACTGTTAACAGTACTTCTAATAACTAGTAACAATTGAATTAAACCGTCAATTTTCAGAAGGAATAAATCGGAGTACCTGTAGTGCTTGTATTATGTTCAGTCTTTATGGATTGAACCTAACTTGAAAGATGTCAGTTGGCTAAGTGAGATATTTTTTGGTTGTTTTGTTTAGAAATCCCAATGATGTCAAAAGTCATTTATGTATCATTGAAAAAAGTATTTCATTCTCGCACTAGTGGGGTAGCGTACCAACTACCCAAATTGAGCCATAACACGTAAAAATAACCTGTTTTAGTCCCTTCTTGACAGTAAATCTTCTTAACTTTTCACTTGATTTCTACCAAGTTCTATCTTTCTTTGTCCTGAACCCCGTATTTTATTTGTTACCACTTTACTAAATATCCTTCTCAATTGCAAAACAAAATAAAAAACAGGGGTACCCTGTGGGGACAATAGAAAATCCAGTTCCCCACACGGCTGCAGCACTTTTCGGGACACTGGTTCCCGGCAAACTTGTTGGCCTGTCCAAAAAAGCAAACCACTTTTAGTTGGTGGGGTTCTTTTTGGAAAGTCTGCCTATGTAATTCTGGATTCCCGACTGTATATCACCATCCCGGGGTGCTAACACCCGGGAATTTTTTTTCAATGCGGAAAAAACGACAACAAACAAACAAGTGGAAAATAAGGGGCGGCCGCCATACAAAGTTCCCCACCCGGGCCAAATTATCCCGACTTTCTCATCAAAACAAAGGGAAAAAAAACCTGGGGTAATGGTACGTCTATTTCTTTTTCGGATAAAAACCCACCGGAGCAATCTGTCCCGACAAATAACAACCACACCGGGGAACAACTACCCGAATCTATAGTGTTGTCCCCCCACTATTAATTATTTTCTTACTTGAGGGAAAACGTATGATGAAAAAAAAGTTTCCTGTTTCTTGCTTTTTTTGGCCATTGTTAGGCCCAAATCTCGAATCCTCGAGGGCAGTGGTTTCTTTTGTTGTCTTTTGATCTTTTGGAAGTATGAGGCAAGAATGGTGGGGTGGACAAGTAAAAACAATAGGTTGCTAATGGCCTGATTGATAAAGGGGAATTACTTTTTCGTAAGAGTTCACTGCAACTCTAGTAGATAAAGATTGGAAAATTCATATATAAACGACACCTCTTTGCAAACATCTGGAATTCAACTTCCTTGTTTTTTCGTAGAATATAAAATAAAAAAAACCATCAACCTAAGTTTTTTATAACTTAAGCTAATAACAACAACTACACACACAACTCTCCTTTCATTGTAATAATGTCTGTCCCAGTTTTTACTTCCAACGCTAAGGACTTACCAAAGCCATTAGCTGACAAATGTCCAACTATCATTGCTGAATTCGAAAAGGCTTACGGTGCTAAACCAGATTTCGTCGCTAGATCTCCAGGTAGAGTTAACTTAATTGGTGAACATATTGATTATGCTGATTTCTCTGTCTTACCATTAGCCATTGATGTCGATATGTTATGTGCTGTTAAGGCTTTAGAAGAAAAGAACCCATCTATCACTTTAACTAACGCTGATCCAAGATTTGCCCAAAGAAAATTCGATTTACCATTAGATGGTTCTCATGTCACCATTGATCCATCTGTCTCTGACTGGTCTAACTACTTCAAGTGTGGTTTACACGTCGCTGTCGATTTCTTAAAGAAGATTGCTCCAGAAAAATTCGAAAAGGCTCCAGTTAAGGGTTTACAAGTCTTCTGTCAAGGTAATGTCCCAACTGGTTCCGGTTTATCCTCATCTGCTGCCTTCATTTGTGCCGTTGCTTTAGCTGTCATTAGAGTTAACATGGGTCCAGATTACGAAGTCTCCAAGAAAGATTTAACTAGAATCACTGTCGTTGCTGAACATTTAGTCGGTGTTAACAATGGTGGTATGGATCAAGCTGCTTCTGTTTGTGGTGAAGAAGATAACGCTTTATACGTTGAATTCAAGCCAGAATTAAAGGCTACTCCATTCAAATTCCCAGCTTTAAAGAACACTGAAATTCAATTCGTTATTGCTAACACTTTAGTTGTTTCCAACAAACAAGAAACTGGTCCAGAAAACTATAACTTAAGAGTCGTCGAAGTCGTTGCTGCTGCTAACATCTTAGCTAAGAAGTACGGTGTCGTCTTAAAGCACATTGGTCCATCTAACTTAAACAAGGGTAACCTAAGAGATTTCATGAATGCTTATTACGCCAAGTACATGAACGTTCCAGAACCATGGGATGGTGAAGTTTCCACTGGTATTGAAAGATTGAACAAGATGTTAGAATTAGTTGAAGAAACCTTTGGTGGTAAGCAAGAGGGTTACACTGTTGATGAAGCTGCTGCTGCTTTAGGTATCTCCTCTGAAGAATTCACCAAGGAATACTTAACCTCTTTCCCAGTTAGATTCCAAGTCTTAAAGATCTACCAAAGAGCTAAGCACGTTTACTCTGAATCTTTAAGAGTCTTAGATGCTTTGAAGGTTATGACTGGTTCTACTTTTGAAAAGGATGAAGATTTCTTCAAGACTTTCGGTGGTTTAATGAACCAATCTCAAGCTTCTTGTGACAAATTATACAACTGTTCTTGCCCAGAAATTGACAGAATTTGTGAAATTGCCTTAGCTAATGGTTCTGCTGGTTCTCGTTTAACTGGTGCCGGTTGGGGTGGTTGTACCGTTCACTTAGTCCCAGCTGAAAAGGTTGAATCCGTCAAGAAGGCTTTAGTTGAACAATACTATAAGGTTAAGTTCCCAGAAATCACTGAACAACAATTAGAGGAAGCTATCATTGTTTCTAAGCCAGTCTTAGGTTCTTGTGTCTACACTTTATAAGTCGTATGACTTGTGTTTTCACTTTTTTTCCTATTACTTCTAGTACAACTTCATGACTAACGATTTATGATATTTATTACTCATGTTTTTGATGATAAAACAACTTTTATATAATACTATAATTATAATATAATATTTTTTACTCTTTTTCATACAGATAATATTATTATCTTTTCAATTTTAAAACCTATAAATTCTTTATGTCACATTTCACTTTTCGGTCCAAATGTCGATCTTGAAAGAATTTGTCCTGACACAAAAATAATTAAAGGAATTTGTGGGGAGACATTGTCATTTGGGAATTTCCTAAAAAAGAAATTTGTCCTGGAAAAGAAAACTTTTTTCGGGACATTCTGGACATTTTTGTAAAATTTCACCGACGCATAAAAATTTTTCTTCTGAAGAGATGAGCAGATCTGAAAAAAGAAAGAAAGATAATGGGCACATATCAAATTTATATATATATAATCTCAGTCTTAAAAGTTTAATATCTTTTTTCTTTCAGCCCCATTTCTTCTTCTCAAGTTATTTCTAAACCAAGCATCAAAAGAACAACAACCATGCCCGAAGACGTGACCAGCTATTTTGGTAGTACCAGTATGACTCATAGTCAAGCACAGAAAGATTATCAATATTTGGATAATTCCTCATTTCAAGAATCAGCTAGATCTCGTAGGACCCGTACAAGACCAGTGAAGGCTACTTCTTCCATTGAAAAGGAGACAGAAGATAAAGATAGTCCATCTACCAATGTCTATGATGCAGAAATAGCAAGTTTTGAGGACTCTGAATCTCAAGAAGAAGATCCATTTAAAGATGAATCCAAATGGATGAGATTCTACCATAAACATATCGTCGTGGATAAATCTACCATCGGGGTGTCTATTTTAGATTCATTCATGTACAATAGTGATTTGAAACCAGTTGAAGATAAGAGAAGAGTCTGGTCATGGCTTAATTTCTGTTGGTTTTGGCTTGCTGAATGTTTCAATATTAACACGTGGCAAATCGCTGCTACTGGTTTGCAATTAGGTTTAAACTGGTGGCAATGTTGGATCTCTATTTGGATTGGTTATACTTTTGTTGGTATTTTCGTCTCCTTGGCAGCTAGAGTAGGTGCTGCTTACCATATCTCTTTCCCAATCTCTTCCAGAGCCTCTTTCGGTGTTTTCTTTTCTCTATGGCCTATCATTAATAGAATTGTTATGGCCATTGTGTGGTATTCTGTTCAATCTTGGTTAGGTATGGAACCAGTGGCTTTAATGTTAAGATCTATCTTTGGTAAAGATCTACCAGATAGAATCCCAAATCATTTCGGTTCTCCAAACTCTACTACTTTTGAATTCATGTGTTTCTTCATCTTTTGGGTTTGTGAATTACCATTCCTATGGGTCCCACCACATAAAGTTAGACATTTATTCACCGTGAAAGCTGTCCTAGTCCCATTCGGTGCCTTTGGTTTCCTTATTTGGTCCATTAAGAAAGCTGGTAATAAGATTGCTTTAGGTAGTTTAACTGATATTCATCCAACTGGGTCAGCATTCTCCTGGGCATTCTTAAGAAGTACCCTTGGTTGTATGGCTAATTTCTCTACATTAGTCTTAAATGCTCCAGATTTTTCAAGATTTTCTACTAATAAGAATTCTGCCTTATGGTCTCAATTATTTTGTATTCCATTCTTATTTTCTATCACTTGTTTAGTTGGTATTTTAGTTACTGCTGCTGGTTATGAATTATATGGTGTCAATTATTGGTCTCCAGTTGATGTCCTTGAACAGTTTTTAGTTACAAATTACACTAAAGGAACCAGAGCCGGTGTGTTCTTAATTTCTTTCGTTTTTGCTGTGGCTCAGTTGGGTGCTAATATTTCTGCAAACTCTTTATCCTGTGGTACTGATATGACTGCTATCTTACCTAAATTTATTAATATTAGACGTGGTTCCATTTTCTGTGCTATGATGGCTTTATGTATCTGCCCATGGAATATGATGTCTACTTCAAGTAAGTTCACTATGGCTTTATCTGCTTATGCTATCTTCTTATCATGTATTGCTGGTGTCATTTGTGCTGATTATTTTGTTGTCAGAAGAGGTTACATTAAATTGACACACATTTACTCACATAGAAAGGGTTCCTTTTACATGTACGGTAATAGATTTGGTATTAATTGGAGAGCCTTTGTTGCATATTTCTGTGGTGTTGGTCCAAATTTACCTGGGTTCATCGGTGATGTTGGTGCTCCTAAGATTACCGTTTCAATTGGTGCAATGAGAGTCTATTATCTAAGTTACTGGGTCGGGTATGGTATCAGTTTCTCTGTTTATTTGTTACTTTGTTACTTCTTCCCTGTTCCTGGTCAACCTGTCAAGAATATCTTTACTGAAAAGGGTTGGTTCCAAAGATGGGCTGATGTGGAAGATTTTGAAGAAGAATGGTTAGACTCTTTAGACAAAGAAGACTTATCTGATGATGTGGTAAGTATTCATGAACATGAAGACGAAAAGAAATTCTTCTAATTCTGTGTCACACTATTTTTCATCTTCACGACACCCATATTCAAATATCATTTACATCGCATGAATCCAAGAATATTGCATTCCTCTATTTATTTAACGTTCCTAATCTGTTTATATTAATATTTATGAGCACTCATTTTTAGCATAGCATCTGTATAATATTTAATTTTAATTCTTATTTGCATCGTTTTTTCATTATTTACATTTTTTTTTCTATGCGTTTTTTGCCCAAATCTAAAATTTTTTTTTTTTTAGTAGCAACTTTGAGATCTGAAATCAAAATGTGAAATATTTAGATGCTGGAGGAATTTTTAACGCAACTTTTGAAACTGTACAGTATAAGAAGTTGGCGAGATAAGAAGGTTTTAATCACTACATATAACCAATCCAACCATGGATAATGATGATTACGTTCTTAACTGGGAAGATGAGGGCCTCTTGCATACAAGAAGGACCAGATCATCTAGAGTCCCAAATAGGCAAAACTCTTTAATTAGACCAGAAAGAAATAGACTTGATGATCCAAATGACCCACATTATTATTATGCTCAAAAGACAAGAGAACAAAGTAAAAGATTAAGTGTTCAGGCATCTAGTGCTGGCACAAACCCAAGGAATAGTTTTTTAAGAGGTTCGATACGATCTACACATTCTATAGTGAGAAATACTACAACAAGATCAACCACCGAATATCCGATGGATATACTTAATCAAGATGGGAAAATAACTGATACTGAACGAGTCGAGGAGACAAATGAGGATGACTCAAATTCTGGGTTTGAAGATGAAGATAACTTTCCAATATTGAGACAGAAACCTGCCAGAATTGAAAGCTCACATGAATTTTCAGTGTGGAAAATATATTGTCGTGTGATAACATTCTGGGCTCCTGGATTTGCCTTAGCGTTATGTGGGATGCCAGACAAGCCAAGACAAATGGCTTGGAGAGAAAAGATCGCTTTATTATCTGTTATTGCGTACATTGGGGCCATTATTGCCTACTTAACTTTTGGTTTTACAAGAACTGTATGTGGTGATACTGGTACTAGAATCGAAAATAATGATGTTTCGACAGGGTATGTCGCGGTTAATGGTAATGTGTATGTGTATAATGGTACTAGCCCCGAGGGAAGTGATTTTGAAGCGGAAGGTGATAATACCATTTCAGGTCCCTGGGATGAAGCGGGGAAAGATGCATCATTTTTGTATCAAAATGTTAACGGGAACTGTCACAATATTATTATGCCAAGAGATAACTGCTCGATACCTTATGATGATGATAATAACCTTGCGTGGTATTTCCCTTGTAGATTAATTAATATTGATGGTTCCTCACAACCAAATTTTACCCAAGTTGGACCTTATTCCGGTTGGGGTTGTCATACGACTGATGCAGAAAGAGATGCCTTTTATAACTTGAAACCAAGTGCCCAAATCTATTTTTCATGGAATGATATTAGAAATGCTTCAAGAAATCTAGTGGTCTACAACGGTGATGTACTTGATTTAGATAGACTAGATTGGCTCGACAAGAATGACCTAACCTATCCTGTTATGTTTGAAGATCTTCGTAACTCTAGCTTACAAGGTTATGATTTATCTCTCGTTTTATCTCACAGTTATGAAAAGAAAATTGGTAGATGCCTTAGTGAAATTATTAAAGTTGGAGAAATTGATTCTAAAACTGTTGGTTGCATTGCATCTGATGTTGTTTTATATGTTTCATTAGTATTTATCTTATCCGTTGTTGTCGCTAAATTTATTGTTGCCTGTTATTTCAGATGGTTTGTTGTTAAGCATCAAGGTGCCTCTACAGTAGATAATGAAACTTTAGCACAACAAATGAATAATATTGAAGACTGGTCCGAAAATATATTTTCACCAGGTCCAATCAAGGCTGTTGATCCATCATTAAGAGCAAAACGTTCCCAATATGGCCATTCAAGAAATGATTCAACTTTAAATGTGTTAAAAAGACAAACTTCAAGAATGTTAAATCTAAATGAATCTGTACTCGACCTAGATTTTGAGAATGATACTTTACCAACAGGTTCACACAATGGAATGACTACAATGACACTCCAACAAGCTCAATTGAAAACAGATAAAGAAGAAGAGAGCGGTATTTTTGATCATTCAAGAAACAACTCTTCTGTATTCCCCATGGATTCTCCAATACCACAAACAACTTTAGCCATTAATCAACTAGATTCTTCTAATATGCACCCAGATATTGTTCAACAACCTCCAGTAAGTTATGCTCCATTTGGTTATCCGTTAATCCATACTCTTTGTTTTGTTACTTGTTATTCTGAAGATGAGGTAGGTCTAAGAACTACTTTAGATTCTTTAGCAACAACAGACTATCCAAACTCCCATAAATTAATAATGGTTGTATGTGATGGCCTAATCAAGGGTTCTGGTAATGATAGAACGACACCAGAAATTGCTTTGAGTATGATGGGTGATTTTGTTACTAAACCAGAAGATGTTCAACCATACTCTTACGTTGCTGTTGCCTCTGGTTCCAAGAGACATAACATGGCCAAGATTTATGCTGGGTTTTATAAATATGATGATTCTACCGTTCCTGAAGATAAACAACAACGTGTTCCAATTATAACTATCGTTAAGTGTGGTACTCCAGAAGAACAGGGTTCAGCTAAACCTGGTAATAGGGGTAAGCGTGATTCTCAGATTATCTTGATGTCCTTCTTACAAAAAGTTACCTTTGATGAAAGAATGTCACAATTAGAATTTCAATTACTGAAGAATATATGGCGAATTACAGGGTTAATGGCCGACTTCTATGAAACTGTTTTAATGGTTGATGCAGACACAAAAGTTTTCCCTGATTCATTAAAACATATGATTGCCGAAATGGTCAAAGATCCACAAGTAATGGGTTTATGTGGTGAAACAAAAATTGCCAATAAAAGACAATCATGGGTCACAGCTATCCAAGTTTTTGAATATTTTATTTCGCATCACCAATCGAAAGCTTTCGAGTCTGTGTTCGGTTCTGTTACCTGTTTACCTGGTTGTTTTTCCTTGTATCGTATTAAATCTCCAAAGGGTTCTGACGGCTATTGGGTTCCTATTTTATCAAATCCTGACATTGTCGAACGTTATTCTGATAATGTTACGACTACATTACATAAGAAAAACCTACTTTTGCTGGGTGAGGATAGATATTTGTCTTATCTAATGCTTAAGACATTCCCCAAGAGAAAACAAATCTTTGTTCCTAAGGCTGCTTGTAAGACTGTTGTACCAGATACATTCAAAGTTTTACTATCTCAACGTCGTCGTTGGATCAATTCTACGGTCCATAATTTATTTGAGTTAGTATTAATTAGAGACTTGTGTGGTACATTTTGTTTTTCCATGCAATTTGTAATCATGATTGAATTGATTGGTACTTTGGTCCTACCCTTGGCCATTTGTTTTACGATATATGTTATTGTATTTGCTATTGTTTCGCATCCAACTCCAATTTTAACCTTAGTTCTGTTAGGTATCATTCTGGGTCTTCCTGGTGTACTAGTCGTAGTTACTGCTACTAGATGGTCATATCTAATTTGGATGTGTATCTATATCATAGCGTTACCAATTTGGAATTTTGTATTACCATCTTATGCATATTGGAAGTTTGATGATTTTTCATGGGGTGACACAAGAACAATTGAAGGTGAAAGCAAGAATGCAGCTGGTCATGATAATGCCGAAGGTGAGTTTGACTATACAAAGATCCAAATGAAAACTTGGAGAGAATATGAGGCTCAGGAGAGATTAGAAAATGGGAATGACTCTGGCATACCAGCAATTGTGAGGTAATATATTCTTACGTTTTTAATATAAGCTTTGTACAATATATAGTATGGAATAGATAATTTATTTGATGATAGGGATGCATAATTCCCTTAAAGTACATAAACTGTAAAATCTAAGTCAGACTCTTTTAACAACTTTTCGGTTTCTGGCCAAGGAACCCCAAATATGCCACTGTTGATTTTTGGCATTATAATTTTATGAGTCTTCAAAGCGCTATCTGCTTCTAGTTGAAGTTTAAAATTGTCTAGAGCCATTTTAGTGTATTTAAGAATGTTACTATCGTCCTGATCAGAGCCTCCAAAGGCTGCAGTAAAGAGACACCCAATAATCAGGGTTGGATCTTCTTTGGTATTTAATAGTTTACACTTACCCAACAAGCCACAAACATGCCTTTGGCAACTCTCAACATACTCTTCTTCGGCATCAGGATAATGTAAGGCTAATTGATACGCTATTCCGCCTCCCCAGGAACCATTGCAATTGCATGAATGGAGCAGTATTCTTGGAAAGTTTCCAGCTTTCAATATGTTGCCTTTAACATAGGTGATGCTACCCATTTCTTACAGTCTGACTCTTCAGCCGTGGAAACATCCTCTGACAATTCATACTAATTCTTTGCCTTCACTGAGGACTTTTTTCATCTTATATATATATATATATATATTTTTTTTTTTTTTCAATCTTGTCAAGTGTCGCAAAATATAATATGAGGTACCTGAAAGTGGCAGATTTTAAAGCCGTCATAAATCTGTTGTTCAAAACTGGTAAGAAAACTCTCATTGAAGGAATTGTACATATTTGTAGAAGCAATCTTAGTGCAAATGAATTATTATATTTGTAGCTTTCTCTTTTTTTAGAATATCTCACAACGTTGCAAGCAGAAATACGTAGAATACAGGAGGCAGTTACATAGCGTCTCCCTTCTTTTGCACAACTGCATAAACACACAAACACTACACTTATCAATAAGACCAATATTTTTCTTTTAGGATCATAACAACTTCCCCAGTTGCAGGAAAAACGTTTGAACTGAATGTTTACGAGATGGTTTTGTTGCTGAGGCCTATTTTCACACCCTATGACATGGAATCGGAAGAAATTGACATATCCTTAATGTGTTCAAATAACTACATCAACAAGAAAGTTCAAAAACAGTACTGATTAAAACAAATATAATGAGTGAATCATAGATTAAAATAGCTAAATAACAAATACATACAAAGTTTTTTTTTTTGTATTTTATTTTTTTTATAATAGTTCTTTTTTTTTTTTTTTTTTTTTTTTTTT
>PPOL03000123.1:0-23584 GCA_003708905.3 Monosporozyma siamensis | reverse complement strand
GTACTTACCCGTTAGTTATTGATCTATTTCTATTTTACTTAAGTTTACTTATAAGCCAGTTCAACCTACAACAAATTTTGATTTTTATCCTGTTTATTATATGCTACAGAATGCATTTTGATAATTTCATTTGAAAAGAAGTTAAAAAGGTCTTATAAAATCATCTTAACCTGTGGAATATCCTTTTAGTTTAGTTATTTTATGCTACTATAGACTAATTTTGGTTTCCCTTTTCAAATCTTAAAAATGAGCCAATTTTAATGGAGACAAAACAGTTCTACATGACTTTCACCGTTAAAATTCTTGATTATTGGGCTAAATATAGTTAAAATATCAATAATATTTTAAGAACCCATAATTAATCTTCAGAGTTTAAGAGTATTTGGTCGTAATAAAAAACTTTACTACATTGTTTTCATGTATAAAGGAAGAAAACAAATTGTTTTTATTCCCTGACAATCTAGCTTTGTTAATAAAACCTTCCATTCTACAAATTTGGTATCTTTTGTTTTATTTAATACTGGGACTTTAACATTCCCACCCCCCCCCAAAGTACTGTCACCCCTAAGCTGAAGATGTAATAACTTTTGACACTATTTCTTCAACCAAAAAGTTTTCCCTGTCTGATATCTTAAACAAATATGTTAAGTGAGATCAAAATAAGTTTTTATTAATTAGAATGGGTTTGGTTTAATCCATATTCGGTAAATTTGCTAGGTTTATTAACTTAATTTAAAATCTAATTTAAATTCTAAACTCACCTCTCATTAAGTGAATAGAAAACATCACCCCAAGTACCAAAAGAGTTTTTCAAAACAGGTGGTAAAATTTAATTAAAAACAAAACAATCATTTAAACTATCTTTAAAAGGCAATGGCTAAACTACTTTTACTTGAATTAGTGACACTTTCTTGTGTCTTTTGTCTGCTCTTTTTTTTTTTTGTTAAAAGAGAAAAAGTCTTTTAAGAAAAGTCGTCAATTCTTTAAAGGAGGACACAACCAAAGTTAATAAGGCAACCAAAATTCCCAACCACCCTACACCTACATAATGTTTACAAGTATTTTGGGCCGTTCTTTAACTAGAACAGCCTTTTCCAATGTTGCTAGAAGTGCGGTTTTAAAACAATCTGTAAACAGATTTGCATTAGCTACCAATTATGCCCCCTCTATCAGAACTTTTGTGACAACTCCTTTTCAAAACAACCAACAGAGACAATCTGTCAGTGAGATATTAAGATCGGAGTTAAAAATTGAATCAGACCTAAAAACTGACCAACAAATGGCAATGTTTAAACCTTATTTAGATAAGCATGGATTCAAGATTGTAGAGACCCCAGGTAAAAATGAAGCAGAAATTGTGAAAAAGACAGATTCTGGAGAAACTGTTCGTGTGTTTTTTGATGTCTCTCAAGTGGTCAATTTACCATTTGAAAGCCCAATTCCTGAAGAAAATATTCCTGAAGAGACTACTGCAGATGAATTCGATTCATTAGAGGATAATTTTGCCAATGTGAATGTCATTATAAGTAATAATACAGATGGTTCTGCTCTTTCTTTTGATTTATTGATGAATTTACAAGATCATTCGTTCTATGTGGATAGCGTTACTCCATTTAACTCCATTGATGAGATATTAAATGATTCAGCTGATGCTCAATATAAGAAAGACTTAAGCTACGCAGGTCCACCATTCTCCGATTTGGATGAAGGGTTACAAGAATCTTTAGAACTGTATTTAGAAAGTAGAGGCATAAATGAGGAATTATCTGGGTTTATTGTTGCTTACTCTGAATGTAAAGAAAATGATGAATACATTTCATGGTTAGACAAAATGAAGGGCTTCTTCGAACCAAAATGAATTCAATTAAATTGAAGAATACATACATTCCTATAATTACTTGTATATACAAATATTTACCGCAATAGTGCTAAATGATAGTTTAATAATGTGTTTTAATGGCAGTTGTTGCCACTCCATCTCTTTATTTCCTTACCTTTCTTTTTCAAAGTTTAAAGTTAAAAAAGATCATAATGACTCAGCATTGAAAACTCCAAAGAAAACATGCTAAAACTGTTTCAAGAAGTGAATTAAAAAAGACTTGTTCAGATCCTTTACACACATATGAATCCAGATATACAACATGTTCTCTTTGTGAAACGAGTCCTATATTTGTTAGAAAATGAAATTGACACTTTTGAGGAAAGAGCTAATTGGCTCCGAAATTTACTTAAGGATATTCCCACATCAATTTTGAATCTAGAATGTCTGAAACCCAAAATAAAGGAATTTTGTATACAGTATCATGTTCAGACAAATGTGTTACGAGATGAACTACCGTCTACTCAGAACAAAAAGGTCAAAAATGATAGATCAATTGCAGAAAGACTTATTCAAAATGAATTTTCTAACGTTTTAACAGAACTAAATACAAGAGCAATGGAAAATATCCCAAATTATCAAAATTTAGAGAATATTTGTATTGTCATGATTCTCAGTAATGATTTTAGGAAAGTTCCTGAACTAGAATATAGAGTAGAATCCATCTTTGAAGAGTTGGGCAAGTCCGGAGTGGAACACACTCTCAATATCGAAGTTTTAAACTCATTAAGAAGAACCCGATTGTTATGCTGTTTTCCCTTATTTTTACAAGGACGATATTTAAGTTGTGCTCAGAGAGTATTTCAATTGATCAGTAACGATGTTGATATTTTAGATGAGTTAGTCTGGATTGATGATATATATTTTTTAAACATAGAGGAGATGTATTCAATGATTATAATATCTGTACTGTTGGCACTACCATTCAATAAATATAGGGAATTTACTCTATTAACTGAAGCATCACTATTTTTTGAAAGATATCATTTAGCTAAAGTTTTACTTAATTTGATACTAACTACAAAGTTTAAAAGTTTCCTCTCCCACTGGCTACAAAATTTAAGCCCAGTATGTCAGCGAAATCCACTAATAGGATGCAAGTTAGTTGATATTGAAAGACAAATTAGAACAAAGATATATGTATTTTACCTGAATATTTCCGTCAGGATTCCAATTAGTTATTTATCTAATACTTTAGGAATTCAATACGGTATTGTTTTGAATGATTTGAATGATCTTTTCCAAAACAATAAGTTAAATTTTGTTATGGAAGGAGATATTATAGTATATCAGAAGAGATCCCTGTTGAATGATATTTTTACTGTACTGACATCTAATGAAGATGAAATATCCAAGCTATTAGAGAAACAGAATGACAAGAATACTAAAATTAAAGATGCAATTCAAGATTATATTCGAGAAAATAATAAAAATAATGATAACACAATCACATATGAGGATGAAAACTCCGAGATTAATAAATCCACGAGTGATTTATATTCTATGACAGATGATAATAAATCAGAAGTTTAATATATGGAACCTGTATTGTGTGGTATATGTCACTATATAAGCACATAGATATATTAAGTAGCAAGTTATTAAAGGATATAATATATTCCAGAAACGTACTCGAGTGATTTGATAACAAAATAAAAAAGCCAAAAAAAAAAAATAAAACAGAAGGGAATACTCAAATCACCAAGTACTTTTGACAGTACCTTTAGAAACGCTAATTTTTCTAATTTTTCTACTATTTATATGGTCAATATCTTGGGAATTTTGACTCTTTTCTGTTATATCTGGTTCTGGAGTCATAAAACTTTCCTTTGTATCAAAATATTTTTCTAAATCTAAACCTTTTCTTTTTTGACCAATTTGAATTGGATCCTGTGTTTCGGTATCTTGAATTGCTAAAGAACTTAAATTTATTATTTCATTTTCATTTTGGGGTTTTTTATTCTCCCTAAACTTATCATTTCCACGATTAGTTACGGCTCTCTCTAAAACTTCAAAATCTCTTATCCATTGATCAATTTCTTCCTTTGTCTTTGGTAATATTTTCAAATAAGATGAATTTCCATTTCTGTTTCCAATATGAAGTGTTATCTGATATCTTGTTCCCATTTGAAGGGGAATTTTTTCCTCTGTAAAGATACCAGGAATATCAATCAACATATTACAAAAAATACTAAATTTTGTATGTGCCTCATTTTTAGAAGTTAAATGTAAAGTTCCATCATAAAATAAACAATTTAATGCAAAGATAAAATCTTTAATATTTTCTTGGTTCTTATATTCTTTTTCATTGAAGACTCTTAATATATATTGAGAAATTGTTTCTGGTGGGCTACCCAAGATCTTATTAATGGCTCTATAGGTTTTTCTTAAAACCATTAATTTGTGGAAACATTTAGAATCAGTAATCAACCTATCTCTCCCACCCTCTTGGTATATACATGTAAAACATTGAAGCTTACTACTCGTACTATTACCATAACATAATGAATGAAGTGAACGACCACAACTTATGCATTTTTTTCTTTGACAACTTGAGTTATTCATATCTGTATTACATTCACAAACTAATGGTTGTTTAAAATTCAATTCCTTTTTTTGAAAATTCATTACAGGTGGTCCCATTTGTGTTGGAATAATACTTGGTTGGGAAGAATTTAAAAAGCCTCCAAGAATATTTGCAGTTTGACTCTCTTGGTTTTTGTTATTTGGAATATAAAGTGAATTTTGTTGTGTTAACAGAGAGATTTCTTCAATATTTTCCTTTTCTGCATACTCTGAATCAATAATCTCTTGTAAAGGATCAATCTCTTGAAGTTCATCTAGGGATAAGTCTATATTATTTTCCTGATTATTATTTTTTAAATTATGACATGAAGAAAGTACTGCCAATTGACAATCATGAAACCCAGTATTAAGTCTTCCAACATTAAATGAATCTGTTTCAATATTTTTAGGAATCTTTATAGTAGCTCTTGGTTGAAATGTTGCATCTGTAAATAAAGAAGGTTGAAAATCGGGGTCCACATTGTCATTAAATAAAAGTCTCATATTTAAAAATTTGTCATCTGGTAGTGGTTCTAAAGATTGAGTTATAATAATAAATCTTCTCATTAATTGTTGAACCATTTTACGAGAATCCTTCAATGAAATTATTTCGTTTTTATTTAAATTATTTTGACCGTTTTGAAATAGTTCTTGAGTGTCAATAGATAGGGAAACGTCATTATTTGTTTCATTATAGTCAAATGTGAAGATATAATTTTCATATAAATCCGTTGGGTTATTTTCATCAATAAAAATCCCAAGAGATAAAGCTTTTAGATATTTTAATCTTATAGATTCAAAAACAGCCTTTTCAAGCCAATCAAGTAATAAATCAATTTCTTTTGATTTACCTCTAATTAAAGTCTTAATTTTTATTGAATTTGCTTGTTTATCTTTATCCTTTTTCTCTGGAACAAATCTTTGATCCAAAAAGTATTCATCGGGGAATAAACCCCTTAAAAAGGATAGACAACCAAAGGACATTGTAAGCATTGTTTGGATTAGTTTCTGAGATTGTTCAGAAGATATAGCCACTTTAGTTTGTGTCTCCACTTTCTGTTCTTGTTTGGTCAAAAATAACTGGTTTGTGGACATTTCGGAGAGGGGGAGGGGAATAAAGTAGAAGTTGTGTGTTAGTCTATTCAGTACCTATATTGATGTTTCTTAAACCTTTGAAGTTGCTGGTTTCTGTAACCAAAATAGATATATCTTTAAAAGGAAGAGGTGAAATTAACCGCCGAGCTCTTTTCGAAAGAAATTCATTCCAGAGATCACATGACCTTCAGGGTGTAAATCCGGACAGCAAGCCCGGGACAGGAAGCATCGGCCAGAAGAAACCGCCGTCCCAAAAGGGAAATCCGGACATCCCTAAAAAATCGTAATGACCGGCCAAAAACGGCAATCCACAAACAATATAAACACCCAGACACCGCCCTTAGAGTTTCCAAACATCTATTGTTACCAGGTTTTGACGTTAAAAATTGAGACAATAACTCTCCACAAAATAAACAATGCATCGTCAGGAAACAAATTCAAAAGACAATGTACCCACACAATACAAAACCCAATCTTGCATTGTATATTGGAGTTATTTTATTGTGTGCCGGACATTCTCTCATTCAAATTCTTTTGTTTCTCGTTGGAAGTTTAATCTAAAATTAAGAGTTTCCAATTTCCTTCTGCTGGGACACCTTTTTTTTTCCTCAGATGACGAACTCAAGATATAAAAAGCCACTTCAATCTGGCGTTGAAAAAATTCAAAGATTTTGGCAAACCTCTTCTGGTTTTATACTGAATTTAGAACCCTATAAGAGAAAGGATATTGGAGTTATAACCCCTGTCTTTTACCCAGTGTATAGTTGGCTCTATCCTCATTCATTACTGTTTTTACCTGTTCTCGTTTTTATCAGACATCGGGGGAAAAAACATAAGCTAATTTTAATAAGAAGAGAAACTTCAAACTAATCCTGAATTTTTTCTACTACTGATTTCTAAATCAACTACTGATTTCTAAATCAACTACTGCCTTATCCTACTTTTTGGAAGTGTAGCATTTGTTAAGAGAAAAAAAAACCACAAGGAAATTTAAAATAGTAGGGAAAAAAGAAATAATGACGGAATCTATCTCTTCTTTTGCATCAAGGGATATATCCTCAGTCGTGTCGCTCAATAATTATATCAATGAAGGAAACTTATCTACAAAAGCTTTATATGAGTTAGATCCCTCTGAAAATGCTTTATCTAGACCCTTATCAAGATGTTCTGCTACTTCAGGGTTATCTATAACTGGTACAAAAGATGGTATAGAAGGTAAAAGAGTCATAAGAACTGGTTTAAATCAATACTCTTTAAGTTTATTGGAACCTAAACATCACCCAATGAAACATCAACAACCATTGGAAACAATATCTAGATCTTCTTCTAAAATTAATTTTGATAAGCATGTTAATAATTTATCCCCTACAAAAAGTAGTAATAATAATCGTATTCTAGAAGATATTACACCTGAAAATCAACCATGTGACGAACTAATTGTGAGTTCATGTTCTACTCCTGTGTATCCAGATTGTCCAACATCTCCACCAATGACTTTAAAGGAGAAGATGAAACTATTAAATATTGACAGACATAATAACTACACATCTAATAACAATACTAATAATAGTACCATTAGCACTAGTCTTCTACCAATGAATATTCATAACAAATCTAATGACTCTATGGAATTTAACACTATTATCGATAATACTTCTATTGACAATTTATTACAAACATCAGATAATAATAGCAATATGACAAGTCATAAGGGTATGGGTGGTAATGGGTTATCTGCAAATGCCATCGAACATGAATTGAATATTTATCATCCTACCGTGAAAGGTGATTTAGAAAGTAATGCAAGTACTTTGGGTGATGATGTTTCTTATCTACTTACTTTTAAACATTTAAAAGAGAAAGAAAATTTTGGATTGGATGATGATAGTAACATGCATAGTAATAGTCAAATTCAATTATTTCAAAGTAATGAAGCTATGGAATAAGATTATTATTAAGGATTTTCTACAATATTTTATAAACATTTAGGATAAACAAAAAACAAAGGTTTACATGTATTAATAATATATTCATATCTCTATATCATAAATAATTTTAAAAACAAATAAGCAATCAGCTGTAATAAACTTCTACTGTTATCCTTGAATATGTATATTATACTATGTATTCGAGTAATTCAAGAATATTTGCTTTATTGCCTTTAAAGTGGGTGAGGAATGTGTTTTCGGCGGCTATTTGTATTTTTCGTTATTTTACTTTGGAAGCAAAAAAAAAGTCCTGAAGAAGTAAACATCTACAGATATACCAAGACACACGCGGACTCTAACCCAACTGACAGTAACTGAAAATGGAAATAACTTCAACGTTCAAGACAACAATAGATGAATTTTGTGAAGTCGCCAATTGGATGACACAAAATATTTATAATTGGAGAAATTTAAACCAAGATATATTACATGAAATTAAAAATAAATTAGCTGCTTTACAACCAATTGCTGATAAATATGACCGTTCATTTAGAACTGGTAAGATAATCTTAGAAGATGAATTATATTTGAAATTAGAAAATGCGTCTTCAAGTCTTTGGAATGGAATTTCTATAACCTTGAAGACAGAACAACAAAATATTGGACAAAACTCTACTGAAAGCAACACACCCCAAACAAACACAAATGAAACAAATGAAAACATACACAAAAATAATCTGTTTCTATTATGTAGTTGTAAACGTTTTGCAACAGTTTTATTTTCCATATACGATGCTCTAATGGATACATTAGAGACACAGTTAAGAGTTTTTAATTGCCAGGTTAACACTTTGAAAACTATACTAGATTGTTACACACAAATGTTTCTATTAGGTTGTTGTCTTCCAAATGGAGATATTGATCAAAATTTGGAAAGACAATATACAAATTCAAGAAATAAAGAAAATTGGGATACTTTGTTAAATACTTGTCAAGATTCCCCTGAACATACTTTGAAAAGACTAGAAGACAAAATAAATAGTTGGGATGAAAAACAAGAGAAGGAAATTAATAAACTTAAAATGGAATTCTTCCTTATTAACTTCCAAATATATTTAAAAGATGGTGATATGGAAACTGCAAAATTATATAGTATAAAAGTTGATATTAAGCAAAATCCAACAATCATAGAGGCAAATAGTTTGGTTGAATTATGTAGGATTATTTTTAATTCGGTGTTAATTTTTTCCAAAAGTTGTCAAGATTCTAATGAAAAACAAGAGGTTATATCTCTCTTAAGACTCACTTTAGAATATTTAAACTTACCCATTACAAATTTAAGCTCCCATATTAACTACCAAAATATCAAATATTCAACTACTTTATTTCTAACGAAGTATTCAATTGATAATTTCCCTGGCATCACATCTGTTGAAGAATGTGATTCACTACTTAATTGTTTGCAAGAAGAGTTTGGAAAGAAATTTGAACCATACAAATTAGCTATTAAATATAACCAATTAAAAGAAAATGACAATCGTGACCATATTATTGAAGAAATTATAATGAGAATGATTACAACTTTGAACATAAGCCTTCATTGGGAGCAAATTTTGGAATGTATTGGAGAACTATCTAAAAACGACACAAATTTAGCAATTATTTGTATGGAATATATCTTTATTAATAAATTAGATCCAGAAAAAGATAAAAAGATTTGGGAGGATTTGGTAGTTGCAAGAGTATTTTTAACCATTGAATCCAAAGATTTGACCATAGATGATATTACAATGTCCTTACAAAAGTTTTTCCAACTAGTTGAAACCAAAGCAAAAAGCAAACTTTCTGAATTAAAAATATCATGTATTGTAACCTTACTATGGAATCTTGCAAAAAGATTAGACAAAAAGGAGGAATACAAGAGAAGTGCAAAGATTTATGAATTGACTCAAATTAATTTATTCTGTGACAATTTTGGTGATATTGGGAAAATTTTAAGAGCATTAATGTCTTCTTATATAAACTGCAACAATTATGAAGCTTCATTAATTCAATACGAAAAGATGTCAGATCAAGACAAAATACATCCACTAACACAATTATTGTTAGTAAAAATATACAAGTTTTACGAAGATAAAGACAAGATAATATCTTGTTTTAATAATATTAGTACCTCAGATTACCAAGAATCTATTCAGATACTCATTTTGGCAATATCACTCTGTAAAAAAATAGATGAGGTTGTTATAATTGGAATAGACAGTCTTTTGGCAAAATTAGAAAATGAATCAACTTCAAACCAAGACAAAGGTTGTAATGTCCCAATATTAGAATTAATTCGTTACACATTGCAATTAACCATCAAATTATTTGAAACTGATACTTCAAATTGGAATAAATATTTTACGACCTTAAAGAAGCTCTTCAATAAAGCTAAGGTTTTAATTAAGGAAATATCAAAGGAAAGAAAGATTGATAGTGCAGAAAAAAACTTTGAAAATGAGGGAGAGACCATTTCTGTAGATGAAATTGAATGGTTTGCTTCAGTAGCATATAATATATCTGTAAAAGGTTATAATGAGAGGAAATTAGAGGATGCTTTCTCTTTAATTGAACTGGCAGCTGATTTTAATATCCTAATCCCTTTAGAGGAGTTTTCTTTTCCCAAGCAGTTTTATTTCCAATATTGGGGTTATAGGATAATCATATTAAGGTCTATAATCCTACAAGAATTCGTTCTAAAATCTGGGCCAGAGTTATCAGATTTGAACGAGTTGGTTCTGTCCTTAGAGAAGACTATTAATTCCATTTTTAACTTCAAAAATAAGTCAGAAGTTAAGGAACAAATGAGCAAGGAAAATTTGGAAGATATAAATAGCTGCTATATTGAAATTTTAAGAATAGTATTAGATTGTACCATGTCTTTAAAAGATCCTTCTAGTTTGAAAAATTTCATACAGAAAGTCTTAGATTTCAAAGATCCCATCACCGATAACGCATTGATTGGATTTTGTTCTTCTAATCCTAATTGTTCTCAGAATCTGATTAATAAAACTCTTTCAACAGTTATCAAGAGAAATTTAATTGAAAATACAATACTTCCTGATGACTTATGCCTATGGTTAAGATTACTATTAGAAACCATTTCTAATCTTGGAGACCCTACCAGTGATGGTATTATTGCAAGTGTACTGAAAAAGTTTCAAATCGATATCCTTAACGATAATTCATACTTATTAGAGGTAAAAGAACATATCGAAGTAATATCAACTTTAATATGGAATATCGGTGTTAATTTCATTATTTCGGGAGATAATGAAAATGCCATTAAGTGGTGTAAATACTCAATAAATTTTGCTAAATTAGTAAATACCGGTTTGGAAAGCCAGTTAAAAAACATGTGTCATTCAATGTTTGCCAATACAGGTATAAGTGATGAAGAAATAGACAACATTTAATAAATCTTCGATCCAACAAGTTTTTATTAAAATAAAGAAGTGACAGGTCACATGAATTTTCCATTTTCCACCAAAAAATGTGTATTGAAAAACGTCCGAATTTCGCCACATTTATCATTCTTAATCATCCACAGTTGTAAAGTTTAAAAGACAATACGTACTAGGCCAATATCATACACACAGTGCGCAGTTAGGCAATACGATTTATATCTGTTTATAAGAAAAAGTGCCTCGATGATTTTAAAGAAAGTGTACCTTTCACCTTTCACTTAATGTTTATTTTCATTATCTTCTTTAAGTAATGTGAGTAACACAGTTTGTCACTTGATCAAGATATCACTCATAATGACTGCAATTACAATGGATGGAATCATTCCAAATACTTTTCAATCTGTAAGAGATACGGAAGATGAATTTTCTACATCTTTAACTCAAATGTTTATTGACTCTATTCCTAAAAGAATGCATTCGATACAACAACAACCCCCTATAGAGGCTTTGGCAGAAAATGACATTAAAATCTTGTTGCTGGAAAATATAAATGAAAAGGCT
The DNA here is from genome assembly GCA_003708905.3 of Monosporozyma siamensis. Taxonomy (NCBI): domain Eukaryota; kingdom Fungi; phylum Ascomycota; class Saccharomycetes; order Saccharomycetales; family Saccharomycetaceae; genus Monosporozyma; species Monosporozyma siamensis. The sequence continues at coordinate 12,107 of PPOL03000123.1, read as the reverse complement.
GTTGAAATATTTAACCGAGAGGGTTACCAAGTAGAATCATATGATGTTTCTCTCAGTGAAGAAGATTTACTTGAGAAGATTGAAGATGTTCATGTTATTGGTATTGGTCCTAAGACGAAATTGTCTGCAAATGTTCTCAAACATGCCAAAAATTTGATGACCATTGGTTGTTTCTGTATTGGAACTAGTAATGTCGATACTGAGTATGCAGCTAGTCTGGGGATTGCAGTTTTCCATTCCCCATTTTCTAATTCACGCTCTGTAGCAGAATTGGTGATTGCTAATATCATTAATTTAGCAAGACAAATTGGGGACAAATCTAACGAACTTCACAGTGGCATATGGAAAACAAGTTCTAGGTGCTGTTGGGAGATACGAGGGAAAACATTAGGTTTAGTAGGTTACGGTCACATTGGGTCACAAGTTTCTATATTAGCCGAGGCAATGGGTATGCATGTTATTTATTATGATGTTCAAACCGTTATGTCATTAGGTGGTGCAAAACAAGTAGCTACTTTAGATAGCCTTTTGAGAAAATCAGATTTCATTTCATTACATGTACCTGAGAATTCAGAAACATTCAATTTGATAGGTAGACCACAATTTGCAGTTATGAAAAGTGGTTCCTACCTAATAAATACTTCTAGGGGAAGTGCAGTTGATATGGATGCTTTAATTGATGCTTTAGGATCGAAACGAATTTTAGGTGCAGCATTAGATGTATTCCCCAATGAACCTCTAACTAATTCCAATCATAGTCGTCTTAATAAATGGATAGCAAGATTATCAGACATACCTAATGTTATACTAACTCCTCACATAGGTGGTTCTACAGAAGAAGCACAAAATGCCATTGGTGAAGAGGTAGCTGAATCATTGATCAACTATCTAAACGAAGGTAACACCATTGGTGCTGTAAATTTCCCACAAATTGAATTGAAGGCCAAGAAAGCCAAGGATACCATTAGTAATCAAATTTTGGTTCGTATCTTATATGTACATAATAATGGACCGGGAGTGTTAAAAACAGTCAATAATATTCTATGGGAACATAATATCGAAAAGCAATACTACGATTCTACAAGTACCATATCGTATTTGATTACAGATATTGTAGCTAGCAGTCAATCGGAAATTATGGATATCTATGAACAATTGGAGGCTACCCCAGATAAGCTTTTAGTCAGGCTACTATATTGTTAAACACCCTTTGCATTCTTTCCTCCTTGTACTTAGCCCCATATCTCTATATACATCGATACACTATTTTTTAATATCCTTTCTCACTTATACAAACAACCTTTTCACACTCATTAACCGGACTTTCTTGGCAAATTTAACACTGACACCTCTCATTGACACTTGTGTTACGTAGTAATTTTGCCAAAAACCGGGTAACTGCTCTTACTACATTTTTTTTTTCTCTGCAAAACGGTGGCAAAAGCTGCTTAGAGATTTTTTGTATGCATTTTGTAAAGAAAAATAAAGAAAAAATTAAAGATAGTTGAAGTGAAAACTGGGATTGCCATTGAAATTTCAACTTATTTTCGAACTTATCTGTTGAAATAAGTGCACTAAAGGGACATTTCTACTGACTAGATCCCATTAGTGAAGGGATTGAATATAAATAAAACATGTCCGTGACATCTGCTGCCCCACTTTTAGCTTTATTAAGAGAATCAGATGACGCCATAAGGTCATATGCCCTAGAGTCCATCAATGGTATTGTGGACCAAGAATGGCCAGAGGTCTCTAATGATTTACCAGATATTGAAGCTTTGTACGATGATCTTTCATTTTCTAATCGTAAGATGGCTGCTTTAGTCGCATCTAAAGTTTACTACAATTTAGGTGAATATGAATCTGCTGTCAAATATGCTTTAGCAGCTGAAGACCATTTCAACATCGATGAAAAATCACAATATGTAGAAACTATTGTTTCTAAGAGTATTGAAATGTATATTAAATTATCTACAAAAAAGTATGGATCTAAGGATGAACAACCAATTAATAATAAATTAACTTTAATCTTTGAAAGAATGTTGGAAAATTGCGTCTCTAGTGGTGAATACAAGTTAGCTCTTGGTATTGCCTTAGAAGGTTTCAGATTGGATATTGTTGAGAAAATATTGAAGGATAGACTAAAAGAGGACACTGAAACAAATACCTTGAAATTATTGAATTACGTTCTGACTGCTTCTTCAAGCACCGTGTCAAATTCATTATTTAGAATTGATATTTTGAAGTCTTTGTTTGATATTATATTATTAATGACTTCTATTGACTATTTTACCATCTCAAAAGTCGTAGTTAATTTAAATGACCCAGAATATGCTGTAAAGTTATTTAAGCAATTACAAAAGGAAAATGATGATGGCTTATGTTATCAAATTGCATTTGATCTTGTAACATCCGCCTCACAAGGTCTATTAACAGAATTGATTAAGAGATTAACTGAAAAGAAATTCCCAACTCAATTATTAACAATTTTATCTGGTGTACCAACTTGTGATATGCAAACCACATTCTTATTGAATAATAAAAATATTGATGTTGGTTTACTAAACAAGACCAAGTCTTCATTAGATGGTAAGATTTCTTTGTTCCATACTGCTGTCAGTGTGGCCAATGGTTTCATGCATGCAGGTACTGCTGATAACTCTTTTATTAAAAACAATTTACCATGGTTAGGTAAAGCTCAAAACTGGGCTAAATTTACTGCTACAGCATCTTTAGGTGTTATCAACAAAGGCAATTTAATTGATGGTAAAAAGGTCATGAATCCGTATTTACCAGGTAGTCGTGCCTCATCACGCTACATTAAAGGTGGTTCCTTGTATGGTCTTGGTTTGATTTATGCTGGCTATGGGTCTGATATTTTAGATTATTTGAAATCTCATGTTATTGAGAATAGTTCAAAGACTGCTGATGCCGATATTGATGTCTTGTTACATGGTGCTTCTTTAGGTTTAGGTTTAGCTGCTTTGGGAACTAATGATGCTGAAGTTAACGAAGCATTAAGTGAAGTGTTATACAATGATTCTGCTGTTTGTGGTGAAGCTGCTGCATTAGGTATTGGTTTGACCATGTTAGGTTCTGGTGATGAGGATACCATTAATAGTATGTTTTCTTATGCTCAAGAAACCAAGCATGGTAACATTACTAGAGGGTTAGCCATGGGTTTAGCTTTAGTTAACTATGGGAAACAAGAAATTGCTGATGATATAGTAGAAAAGATGTTAAGTAGTGAGGATGCTTTATTACGTTATGGTGGTGCATATTCTTTGGCTATGGCCTATGTCGGTACCGGTAACAACAAAGCTATTAAGAAGTTATTACATGTTGCCGTTTCTGATTCTAACGATGACGTTAGAAGAGCTGCTGTTACATCTCTAGGGTTTATCTTATTACGCGATTACACTACTGTACCAAGAATTGTCGAATTATTAGCTAAATCTCATAATCCACACGTTCGTTGTGGTACTGCATTTGCATTAGGTATTGCATGTGCTGGTAAAGCTTTAGATACTGCTATTGAAGTGTTAGAACCATTAACTAAAGATCCAGTCGATTTCGTTCGTCAAGCTGCTATGATTGCATTATCTTTAATCTTAATTCAACAAACTGATAAATTAAATCCAAAGGTTGGTGAAATGAATGAATTATTTTTAAGTGTTGCTACAAATAAACATCAAGAAGGTTTAGCCAAATTTGGTGCCTGCCTGTCTCAAGGTATTATAAATGCTGGTGGTCGTAATGTTACTATACAATTAGAAAATCCAGAAACTAATACTTTAGACACTAAATCTATTGTTGGTTTAGTAATGTTTTCACAATTTTGGTATTGGTTTCCCTTGGCTCATTTCTTATCTTTGTCATTTACACCAACCTCAATCATTGCTGTTCGTAGTAAAGATTTATCCATTCCTAAATTTGAATTAAATTGTTTTGCTAAATCCGGTGTATTTGATTATCCAAAATTATATGAGGAAGAAACGAGTAAGGAAGTGGCTAAGGTTGCTACTGCTGTTCTTTCCACCACAGCTAGAGCCAAGGCTAGAGCCAAGAAGATGAAGAAGGAAAAGATTGAAGATAAAGAAGAAACACAAGAAACTAGTGAACAAAAGACTGAAAAGATAAATGGAGATGAAAAGAGAGATGAAGAAGGATTTGTTAAAAATAGATATTCCACTACACCATATAAGATTGAAAATATGAAACGTGTTCTTCCACAACAATCTAGATATATTTCTTTTATTAAAGATTCTCGTTTCACTTCAGTTCGTAAAACTAAAAATATTTCTGGTATAATAGTTTTAAATGATAATAAGCCTGAAGAACCAGTTGAATTAATTAAGACAATAAGAGAAATTAAGGATGTCAATGCCCCAATACCTAAGCCTTTTAAGGTAGAAGATGATTTAGATTTTAATAATCTATGAAGATTATATATAAATAATATATATACTGAAGAATAAATTAAACAATAAACACCGTATTAAAAAGTGATGTAGTTTTGCGACATGCACCGTGTCAGTTCATAAAGAAATAAAAATAAACAGGGAGAGTTCGGAGTCAAGTAAAAAGTATAGAGATCATTCATTAGTGACAAAATAATAAAAGCGTTATATATGTGTTTAATATTAATACTATATATGAAGTATAGAAACAAAAAAGGGAGAAGTTCTATTCTAATTGATTATTATATTTGGCAACAATTTCATCAAAATCAGCGTTAATTTTCTTATCATTTTGAATCAAAACATGGTTTGGATCTACCTGCTCCAATTCTTTCTTTAAAGTTTCCACTTCATTGGACCCAGATAAGATAGCTAAAGTTATTTTATTAGCTAAGAAATGTGGTTTATATAATTCAGCAGCCTCCTTTTGTTCTAATGAATAATAATCTGATTCCAAGACATTAACAATACCTTGAGCTTCTTCTATATTTGATTGTTGTAAATGAAGGTTTAATAAGCCTAACTGAGTTTTCCAAGTTGGGAAAGTTTGTGCCAATTCTTCGAAATAATAAAAATTGGATCCAGTAGTATCTTGGTTTGTAGCAAATTTAATATATGACTCAGCTAAATTGACTAATAATTCATCTTCACTGGTTAGATTATCTTCTTGGGCACTGATGAAATTATCAAACATAGTTTGTGCGACTGTGTATTGGCCATTAAGAAGTGCAACTTGAATAGCTAATAGTAACAGTTCAGTAGTCCCGACGGATTCAGAGTTATCAATCCCATAAACACAAAGTTCCAAACTTTCATCTAATCTACCCTCAATGGCTAAAGCTGAGGCTAATAGATATAATTGATAAGGGGAAGCAGTTTCAGCATTCACATTGGCCTCTAAATCACCAATATCTCTAGATTTTAGATAATCAACGTATAAATCAAAAGTAGCTCCCAATGGTTGATCTTTAAAGGACCCGACTTCGTATTTTTTCAAAACTAAAAGGGTTTTTAATTTATAAAATAGTAATGTATCATCCTCCTCTCTAGCTTTTTCAATATCTTGTAACGCATGAGTGAAATTACCGGTGTAATAATTTTGTTTAATAGTGAAAAAATCCATCTTTCAACAGCTGTTTCCCTTTCCTTTGTTTTTATAATAACTTTCAACAAGCAATTGACCTTACAGGGATATTCTACTTGCAATAACAGTCCGAGCCTTGTCCTTGTTTCCTCCTGTCAAAGTTGCCATTTTATTCACTTTTCAATTCACACGTTACGTTTTCTTTGCTGTTCAAAAAAAAAAACATGAAATTTTTTAAAAATTACAAAATCGCGGGCGCTACCAAATTGATTTTCCATGAAATTAAAAAAAACAGCCGCGTGCAGAAATCGAACGTAAATCACATAGCTGCAATAAGGATTTAAAGGTGGTGAGGAGAGGTTCCAGACTATTTAAAGATAGTGAAAGTGACCATTCAAATGGAGTTTACTTGATGAAATAACAAGCTATCCCAAAGCACTATCGCAGAGTTATGGATTACATAGAGAAGAAGCATGTGGAGATTCCACAACACTTGAATAAACCTTGGTTTAGGGATGCATATTCTGCTGCTATAAGGTTTTATGAAAAGGATAAAGTGTTAGATGCCAAAGATAGGTTGGATCTTTTCAATAGTTATAAAGATATTACCAAAGCTCAAGCCACTGCAGGTTGGTGTGGATTTTTAACTGTTTTTAGTACTCCCTTTGCATATAGATATTACTTCACTAAAAGTATAAAGGGTGTGAAAGTACCAAGAAATTTCTTCCTGGGGATGTTAGGAATGCTAGTTTCATCATATTTGGGTAGTAATATTGTCTATAAGAAACAACTTCAAAAGTTGGATCCCGAGGGTGAATTGTCTCGAAGAAGTCATTGTTTTGATGATGATTTACTGGAAGATGATCCAAATCAAGTTAAACCAAGAAATGAAAGACAATATGAAATGTTAACACTTTTGAAAAATGGGAGTAGTCCACGTTGGGCTGCATATTTTTATATGACTTATTTACATCCAGATTGTACTTTTCCTGATCCAGAAATGAAATTAAAACAATTAAAAGAAGGCAATGTGAAAATACCATTTTCACCCTTTATGCATCAAAAGGATCCCATGGGATTATATACAAGAAAAGATTCACAAAGACCTTCTTTATTTGAAGAAAAACATTTAAAAGATTCAAATTTCACCCCAGATGAGAATGTAAATTCTTCCTGGGATAAGATTAGAAATAATTTCACTCAAGATCATGCTACATCACATGAAGAGGACGATGATATTTTTGCTGATTTCGATTCAACAGAGAGTCCTACACAGCAGCACCCACAAGAAAGTACTGAACAACAAGCCTTTGACGAATTGTTAGAAAGAGAAAGGAACTCTTAAAACCTCGTTTACTTAATTAATATTCTCTTACCTTTTTAGTTTTATCTTCTAAAAGCCTGTCATGTTATAAATATTCTTATTCTATTACATATATTCTTTAGTTATAATTATTTGTTTAAAATTTCATTCCATAATATCATTTCCTCCAGTATAAGTATAAGAAATGCTCAGTTATAATATATATAAACTCTTTATTTTTTTTTGCTTTTTTAGGTTCGACATAATATAATCTATATATATAAATATTTTACATTACAGACATCAAATAAACATAAGGTCAATGAGAGAAAGAAAAAAATTCTGTTAAAATAGGAAAATCTTACCTATTTCATAACTTACAATAAAGTGTTGTCGTTTCTCTTTTCAGCCTTTAATTGTTGTAATTGTTCAATAACAGTGTCAAGAACAACAGTAGCATTCTTACCTTGTTGTTCCATAACATCTCTGTTTCTAATATTAACAGATTTTTCATTCATTTCTTGTTCACCAACAATGAAGATGAAGTTATATTTCATCATTTGACCATTTCTAACCTTCTTTTGTAAAGTGTTACCAGTTAAATCAACATCAGCATAGAAGCCAGCATCCCATAATTGATCACGAACCTGTTGAGCATAATCTTGGTATTTAACACCAACTGGGACAACAAGAACTTGACGGGGAGATAACCAGAATGGCCATTTACCAGCGAAATGTTCAGTTAAAATAGCAGTCATTCTTTCAACAGAACCTAAGATAGCACGATGAATCATAACTGGTCTTTCATAGTTATCGGCACCTTCATTTTCCTTAGCCTTAAATTCTAATTCGAATCTGTTTGGTAATTGGAAATCTAATTGAATAGTAGCACATTGATACCATCTCTTTAAAGCATCAGAAATCATAATATCAATCTTTGGACCATAGAAAGCACCATCACCTTCATTAATATCCCAATTACCACCCCATTTTTCTAAAGCAGATTGTAATTTAGCTTCAGCGGCATTCCAAGTTTCAATTTCACCAACATATTTTTCTGGTCTGGTAGATAATTCCATCTTAAATTCAAACCCAAAGACACCATAAACATATTTCAAGAATTCAAAAATGTTTTGAATTTCAGATTCAATTTGATCTTGAGTACAGAAAATATGAGCATCATCTTGTTGGAATCTTCTTACACGAGTTAACCCAGATAAAGCACCAGAGAATTCATTTCTATGTAAGACACCGAAATCAGCAACTCTCCATGGTAATTCTCTATAAGAACGTTCTCTAGTCTTAAACATTAAACAATGACCTGGACAGTTCATTGGTTTTAAACCATAAGTTTCCTTTTCAACTTCAAAGGAGAACATATTTTCTTTATAATTAGCCCAATGACCAGATGTTTCCCATAATTTAGAGTTAAACATATTTGGAGTGATAACTTCGTCGTAACCTCTCTTACGGTATTCAGATCTGATTAAATCAACTAAAGTGTTGTAAATTCTAGTACCATGTGGTAACCAGAAGGCGGAACCTGGAGACATTTCGTTAAATAAGAATAATTCTTGTTCTCTACCTAATTTTCTATGATCTCTAGCTTGAGCTTCGGCTAAGAATTTCAAATGAGCATCCATTAATTTCTTATCAGGGAAAGAGACACCATAGACTCTTTGTAAAGAATCGTTGTCAGCTTGACCTAGGAAATAACAAGAAGAATTCTTTAATAATTTGAAAGCTTTAATTCTACCAGTATGTGGGATATGTGGACCAACACAAAGATCGATCAATTTACCACATCTGTAAACAGTAGTTGCACCACCTTCTGGGACTTTAGTTTGAACTAAATAAGTCTTATATTTAGAATAATGGAACATTTTCAAAAGATCTTCCTTAGACATGACTAATCTTTCGAATTTTTGCTTTTGTTTGATGACGTTCTTAGCAACACCTTCCAAATTTGGGAAATCAGCTTGAGACACAGTCTTTTCTTCTTCACCTTCAGCTAATGGTTTCAAAGAATCTCTAGTGGAGAATTCATAAAAGAAACCTTCATCAGTTGGTGGACCTAAACAAATATGAGCCCCCAAGTTACATTCACAAGCTTCACCTAATACGTGAGCAGAAGAATGCCAAAAGACCTTCTTACCTTCATCGGAATCGAAATCAAGAAGTTGTAGTTTAATTTCTTGATTAGCTTCACCTTCAAATGGTCTATCTAAATCCCATAATTGACCGTCAACTTTTGCAATACATAATCTATCTGGTAAAGACTTGGCAATTTCCTTGGCGATATCCATTGGAGTGGTTTCCCAAGAGGTAGCTTCTTTGACGGAACCATCCTTTAAGATAATCTTTAATGGGTTACGTGGTAAAGTGGCAACCTTATCATTATATTCATTTTGTAATTTCTCGAACAATTGGATTCTTTCCTCGATAAATTGAGGTTCTGGGTCTAAGTACAATTGTTGTTGTTTAGACTTCTTTTGAGTCTTATCCTTGACGGATAAATTTTTAACTTTGTCAGCAACTTCAGCAGCGCTCATGATGGTTTTACTGTTGTTGTTACTTCTTGTTTCTTGCAAAAAGCTGTAAAAAGGGCAATTCCCAAAAGTCACTACTTAATAGACAAACTAACCACTTCACCAGGGGATATCGTGAGCAAACAATCACACGACAATCAACAACAACGACAGTCAAAGTGTCAAGAGATTTTGCTCCTCGAGAAAGTGGAAAATTTTTGGAGATCATCGCCTGTGAAAAAAAAATGTTTGCGTGTGCTTCGTGTGGTGTGACACGGCATTTACTATGCGGAATGAGTGAAGAGAGGAAGAATACGCCACTAGCAACCAAACAAGGGACAGTCTACAGGATTTGTTTTGTAGTTACAACATTTATATGAAGAGAATATCTGTTACTCGATATCAATACCCTCAATTTGTGTGTGTTTCCCAGCTTATGACAGTATTTCCCACATATTAAAGTTTGGAAAAAAAATTAAAACTGAAAATAACATAAAATAAAATAAAAGCGATGAGCTTCAAAACTTGTAAGAAAGTAGTTTGTATTCTTGGCTTTTGTATGTAATATCCTCACATACACACACTCAACACGTTAAAAGATGTCTTCCTTGTTATCTGAAGTGGAGACTATGGATAACACTTTACCTTTCACCTCTGACCCCATCACTATTGTTTCCACAGATAAGGAGAAAAATTCTACAGATTTTGAATCTAAACGTCAGATTATAGCCCCCACTTTTGAAGAAGTAGATGAAGATCCAGAAACTTTAAGAACGTTACGTGGTCACGGTAGATATTTTGGTGTTGAAGATGATGATAAAGATGGTATTAAAGAAGCTGTACCTAAATGTAGTAACTGTTCACAAAGAGGTCATTTGAAAAAAAATTGTCCACATGTAATATGTACGTATTGTGGTGCCATGGATGATCATTATTCAAAACATTGTCCCAAAGCAATTAAATGTGCTAATTGTAATGAAAATGGTCATTATAGATCTCAATGTCCACATAAATGGAAAAGAGTTTATTGTACTCTTTGTAATAGTAAAAGACATGCTAGAGATAGATGTCCAAGTATATGGAGAGTGTATTTAGTGAAAGAAGATACAAATAATAATACTGCTACAAAGAAGCAACAAGTCCCATTTGATAAGATTTTTTGTTATAATTGTGGTGAACAGGGGCATTTTGGGGATGATTGTGGTCAAAGAAGATCTTCAAGAGTACCTAATGATGATGGTAGTGCATTCTCAGGGGATAATTTACCAAGTAAATTGAAAAAGACATATTATAACCATATCAATGATTTTAATGGATCCAAGAGACCTTCATTATTTGATGAATATAGAAATAATAGTGGACGTCGCAGCAATTATAATAGTGGTAGAAATAATAATAACAGTTATAATAATGCGAGAGATGATTTCAATTATGATGATTATGAATTAGATGAGGCTTACTATGATGATAACTACGATAGAGGGAATTCTAAGAAACGGAAAAGATCAGATAGAAATACAGAATCGTCGTACGCTAACAATAACGATAAAAGAAATAGGTCGTATAATGACAATAACAACAATAACTACAATGGGAATAGCCGAAATCATCCATTGGATTTCCCACGGTCAAATAGAACTTCCAATAATTCTATGAATAATATGGCAAATTCAAGATATGGTAATGGTGGTAACAGAGGAAGAAATAATAATCAATCAAGTTATAAAAATTATAACTCTTATAAACCATTTAGAAGTGGAACATTAAGAAGATAAATCATAATAATATTAGGCTTGAACACACGTATGTAGATATAAGGAATAATTCATATATAAAATATTTATCATAATTCAAAATATAGAGGTAATTTATTACATTATTAAACGTCCTGTTGCTGCAAGTAACGAGCATAGTCCACATTTAACATAGTGGAACCAGTAGACACGGTTATATTAGACATAGTAATATATTCTATCTTCTTTTTGTGTATTTTCCTTTTATATATTTTATTATTTAATATACACAGCAATACGATTTAACAACTAAATCTATTGCCTTTATATACTCTTTTGCAAGAATGTCAGTATCACAAGGTTCTCTCAAATAGCTTGTTTCATCTATATTTCAACATTACCTATTCTAGAAATAACCCTGTTTCATAATATTAAACCTCATACAACTGTATACCTTGTTTCAACACGTCCACCGAAAGAAAGAAAGAATTTGTGATGATGGAATGAATGTAGAAGTTGATAGAAATAAGGTAGTAGGGTATAGCAATTCTTGTTACTATGTCGAAGGCTGAATACCATGAAGTCGGACCTGGAAAAAAATTTCAAAAAATGATTCCTAGCGGGATCGAACCGCTGATCCCGGCGTTATTAGCACCGTGCCTTAACCAACTGGGCCAAGGAATCATATCTTTACATTTTCCTGCTGTAGGTTGAACTGGCTTATAAGTAAACTTAAGTAAAATAGAAATAGATCAATAACTAACGGGTAAGTACAGACCTGTGTACTAAACTAAGTGTAAATAGTTATTAATGACAGTACGTGTCAATGAATAACCAACCAACTAAATAGACTTGAGATTATAAGTTAAACGACGAAGATAGAACGACTGGTTCTTGTTTAACTTAACACGATAAAATTTAGAACAACTAGTTCTTAACGGGATTAATTATACAATAGAACAACTAGTTCTTTCCTGATTATATAATTAATGTCAACGG
>PPOL03000122.1:0-24031 GCA_003708905.3 Monosporozyma siamensis | reverse complement strand
CAACATCTTTTCTCTGTCCACATAGATTAGTTTTCAGTACACTGTCTTGCCATTATTGGAAACGGTATTTATTTGTTCATTGTGTATGGGAACCACTGGATTAGTTTGTGTGTCTTGGAAGTGAAGTAAAGGTAGTGACACAAGCTAATATTCCTCTCTTTTTTGTGCTTCTTTTTCTTTTTCATTTTGTGTCATTTTCTGATTTTTTCTTAGTTGAAAAAAAGTCCGAGGAGGAGTGACACAGTCGGTATTAAGAAGAAAAGGAAAGCACCAGTGTTACGAAGAGTACAATCTTGCAGAGACAAATACAATCCATTATATTATATATATATGTATATTTCTATGCTTCTCTGTAGGTATATAAATACAGCAACTGTTAGTCTTGAATACTATCTTAATTATTACTATAAAAAAGTGGGTCATCAACAAGCATTAGTGTGCAATTCTACATCTACCCCAGTTTTTATTGACTTAGGATCAACAAACAATTATATTTATATTTTGCATAATATATATTGGAATATTTCAATAGACTAACCTCTGCTTTTTTATCTGACATGTCAAAGATTAAAATAGAATTATAACGTGTAGGAGAAGCATGATTCTTGACTTTCATAAATATACCCAAACCCTTAAAGAAGTCCTCTTTTTTCAAAAGGAATGCCAACTAATTATTAATCCCTTATAATCAGGATATGGTAATATGTTATTTGTAATGTTTTATCTCAGATATTGTTTTATTTGTTTTTTATTTTATATAATCAAAGATCTATTTCGAGGAAGTAGAAAATCCATAGAAATTGTAAATATTTTAGTATTACAAATTCAAAGATGACCACTACATTAAAATAGTAGTCATTTATTCTTGGCATTGGCGCCCTATAGACATCTCTAGTTTCTTCCTAGTAATTAGTTTAGTACTTTACTTTTGAAAAAAAATAAGAAACTGAACTTATCACAAATTGCTTTAAAGTTCTATTTAAAATAACAACAAATTACAAAAGAATAAAGTTTTTCTTTTATACCTATTCCACTACAGTGTTCCAAAATCGAGAGTTTGTTTTGAGGTAAAAAATATTTAGTTAAGTTTACATTAATTTTCTTTGCTTCTATTAAAGAGTTTGATACCTCTAATCTTATAGTGAAAGGCTAACAACCTTGCCGAATATGAACATATAAAAACTTTTTGGTTTAAAAAACATGGGGGAAATACATAAGAAAGATCTTCCTGGCCTTATCCAAATACTAAAGCTTTTTCGTCTTGATAGTCAATTAGATTATTTTTTCCTAGAAAAGGAACATGAATAATATGAAAGTTTAAATTTAGAATGACCTTCCAATGGTGGACAATGATAAAAACTCAAAAAGTTTTGTTCAAACACAGAAAGCTCGAAACTCGTAAAATCAAGGTCTTTATGCTATTGATAATCATGATTTGCATACCTGTAATTAGTTAATTTAAAAAAGATCTATATATACATATAGATGTACATATATAAGTGTATAATAAAATTCGTTGTTAAGTATTCCTAAATTTGTTTTTATTTCATTGAGAACATTAATGGACCTTCTCCCTCTGGACCGATATATTTTGGATCTCTCCATGGGCCAATGTCTGATAAATATAAGCCACCTTCAGCCTCACTAACTTCGGATAAACCACCATACTTCTTTGGTAAGTTTTCAGCAGGAATTTGTTTTAATAGTTCCTTTTGGTATGAACTACCTAAGATGAAAATCTTTGAAACAGTAACGGGATCTAAGAATGGTTTAAATAATCTGAATGCGGCAGAGAAACCAAATGGGGCATTAATGATATAGAATTTACCCATACGTTCAGGATAGTAATTTTGACTGATAAAAGAAGCTTCTCTAACATAGGATAAAACACTGTATGCACTTGATATAGAAATCCCTTTCAAATCTAACACGGTACATGAAGTTTCGACTAAATGGCCTGCAAATCTAGAACAAGCTGGAAATCTATAATCAGCAACGACTTCATATTCCCAAACCAAGTTTTTCAACATACGTTCTTCGGTAGTAATCTTATGCATCTCAGTCAAATTGACGGCACCTAATTCTTCAAAATATAATGGACGTCCATCCTTGTCAGTGTTATGGTAATATTGCGGATACCACTTGGCGACTAATGGTTTCTCTTCGTAACGGAAATCCTTTAAGATAGTATTGGTACCGTATTCTTCTCTCCATTTTTCACAATTAATAAACATTGTCTTAGATAATTCAAGATCAAACTTTCTAGCTCTTAAGAAACGTAAAAGAGTGGAATCATCTAATCTTTTTTCGTAACCTTCGGCCTCCAAGGCACTTCTGAATTGGTTCAAAGTTTCAGCCTGTTCTGGAGTACAGTTACCTGGAGTACCTGGTAAAGATCCTGGTGCACAGACTTGTGGATACGAATCTAAAATAACTTTTTCTTCAGCCTGTAGAGAAAAATTGTTAGAAACAAAAAAAAAGAAATCGAAAAGTCACTCTAATCAAAGTAATCAAATCGAATCATATCGAAGTTGTTAGTATAAATATATACTGAAATACAGATATTCAAATATTGAGTGACTGTGCTTGTATGCGATTATTCCTACCTGATGCGTCAATTAAACAAGACTGAAAAAAAAGGGAAATGTTTCAGCATAAAAGTACCCACAGTTCCACACAACAGATTGTAACCATTATCAAACAAATTAACATACAGTAACCATGATTGGATCAACTTCAGCGATGATATTAAGCGCTATTTTTGAGGACAGTTAGTCATCCAATATATATAATCACATTTTAATGTCAGTTAAATATAAAAAACATTTTGCTTTTAAATAACTGAAAATTTAACAACGCAGAGATTGAAAAAAAAAAGCGTTGAAATTTTTCATGGTCTGAGTCACTGGATACGGCAACACGTTAATATTTTTGAATTTTATATTTATTGTAAAGGCTATAAAAATAGGATCTTACGCGACTGAGATGAGTTAAGAAGAATTGAAGCATCGAGAACAGAGGATTAAGGTGCCATGGAAGTCGGAAAGAATGCTGTATTACCGCAATTACCACTTCCACTTCCCCAATTTAGCTTGGGTCAGAGTAGTCTATTCCATGCTGGACAGGAAGATGATGCAGGAACCAACGGGGAAAACAATGATAACCATGATTCAAGTGATGATATAACACATTTTAGGTCCTCCTCAGGTAATACAGTTGTATTAGAGAAGAAGAGTGTAAGTACATTCTTGCATGGTCCAGTGAACACACATTTTTCCAACATTAACTGGAAAGACGATGATTCGTATGGAGTTAACATCAACTTTCTTTTAGATAGAATTTCTGCTAAGGATGATCAGACAACTAATACACAATCCCGTAGTGATACTCCTAAAACAAAAAATAAAGTAAAGAAATCAAGGGCTAGGTCAAATAAGCAAAAGGCAAAAGATTTGTTGTGGGTAGAAAAATGGCGTCCCAAAACTTTTCTTGATCTTGTTGGGAATGAGAAAACTAATAGAAGAATTTTAGGATGGTTACGACAGTGGTCCTTTGCCGTATTCAAAGAAGATTTAGGACCATCACCGTTTCAAAAAATGATAATGGAAAGAAATCCACCACAATTACAGGAGGAACAAGAAGATCTCTTTCGAAGGCCCAAAAAAAGGATCTTGTTAATTCATGGCCCACCAGGTATTGGTAAAACATCTGTTGCACATGTTGTTGCTAAACAAGCTGGCTATTCTGTAACGGAAATTAATGCAAGTGATGAAAGAGCGGGTCCCATGATAAAACTTAAGATCCAAAACACTCTTTTCAATCATACATTTAATGAGAAACCGGTATGCCTAATTGCCGATGAAGTTGACGGTACAATTGAGAGTGGGTTTGTGAAAGTTTTATTAGATATCCTATACAATGATATTAAAGCTACCAAGAAAGCAAGATTTAATAAAGAAAGTAGGTTGACTTCACAACAACAAAGAAAATCAAAACGTAATGATGGTAAGAACGTAAAGACTTCCAAAACATTATTACGTCCTATTATTGCCATCTGTAACAACTTATATGCTCCTGCATTGGAAAAATTGAGGCCTTTTTGTGAAATTGTCTCATTTAAGCGACCTGGAGATAATGCATTGCAAGAACGATTACTTCATGTTTGTGAAAGAGAACATATGAATGTTGGTATTAAGACTCTGAAAAATTTAATTGATATTTCACAGGGGGACGTAAGAAGTTGTATTAACAATTTACAATTTATGACCACAAATTTAACAAACAATGAGGATCAAGACAATCCTAATAATAGTAATAATGTTTGGGAATCAAATCAGAAGGATACATCATTGTTATGGTTTAGGCTGGTTAACCAAATTTTCCAGAGGGATCCCTATAAGGATTCAAGGACGCAATTTTATGAATTATTATCTAATATAGAACAAAACGGGAATTATGAGAGAATCACACAAGGTTGTTTTAATGTGTACCCCGCGGTAAAATATACGGATAATGGTGTACTGAAACCAGCTGCACTATCAGATTGGTTATTTTTCCATGATTTGATGCAAAAATCTATCTTTGAACAAAATGGTGAATTAATGAAATATTCTTCTATAGTACCCTTGGTATTTTATGATAAGTTTGGTGATATAGCAAATAATAAAGAAGAATTGAGGATTAAAAATTCAGAATATGAAATGAAGGAGACCAGAAAACAAAATGAAACTATCACCAAAACTTTTATAAGTAAAATTTCTACTCAACAACCAAATTTGATGGGCACTACAAATGTAAAGTCATTAATTTTTGAAATTCTTCCTTATTTAAATGATATTATTTCTACAGATTTACTAAGAATAAAAAATGTAGCATTAAAAAATGATATCATAAAGGTAGTATCTGATTTATTAAGAAACTATCAATTAACGTTATTACCCATTGAGAATGAATATTCACATTTACAACAAACCTCCGCTGTTTTGGGTGTTAATCCACCATTTAATAATGTTGTTGTGTTCGATGAATCCAAAAATAAAGATATCTATATTAAGAGACCTCAAAATTTAGAATTATTATTAGCTAAGTCAGAGGAACTTAAGGTTAAGAAAAGACATTTGAATCAAATTCAGAAGGAAAAGGCAGATTTAGAAGAAAATAAGTTAAAGAATAAGAATTCTAAGATATATGGGGCTAATTCTGTGGAGTTCTTTAAGAATCAATATGCTACAATTAATAGTCAGTTGGATGATCATCATAATGAAGAATCGACTGCAGTTTCTTCATCCCCTTTCCTACCGAACAATAAAAACCATGAACATTCCAGAATATGGGTTAAATACAAAGCCGGCTTCTCCAACGCTGTCAAAAAGAATGTAACATGGGAAAATCTATGGAATTAGTGACGATGATCATCATATCCCCCCTGTTTTACCCTTTCGTCTGTTTACGGTAGTACATATGGGTATTAGATTAAAATCTATTCAATATATAAAGGACTAAAATATATATAGCCAATGATGAAGTGATGCATAAATCAATCTTGAACAAAAGTTCCCACAAAGCATGTTTGTAATAATTTTTCATGGGAGACCCATCTATGATGTTCATTGAATTTTGGTAGAATATCTTTATCTCCCAGTGACAATATAATTTCAATGCCACCGGGATGAAATTCTAAATATTTGGTCAAACAATATATTTTACCCCCAATATTACACCAATAATCATTTTTATCCTCATTACCTTCACCAAGCCAAATTTGGTGCTTTTGAAGTATACTTTTATTAATTTTTAAACTTGGTTTGATTTGATATGGTGGAATTCTATAATTTAATTGATTAATAGATGTCTTAGAATTAATCTCATAAAAGATCGGGTCTTCTCTTAACTGTGATAGACCTGTGACTAATTCTCCCTTTATACCCTTTTCTGCCACCAAAATATTCCAATCTAAGGGACTATGACCAGGTTTTAACTTCACTTTATTCCTCTTCGCTAATGGCTTATTATTTTCGTTTGTGGAAGTTTGGGGAGTAGATAAATGAACATGAGAAGTTAGACGAGAAGAAGGGTTTACTATAAGGATTGAAGGTTTCTTAAACCTATCTACATTGATATTTGTATTCATGGGCATATATATGTTTAATAATATCTCTCTTAAATAAATAAATTTCTTTGTCTATCCAATTTTATTTTTCAAAAGACATTAGATTTAGTACACCTCTAGGGAATGTTCTGAAAAGACTTTATTAAACAATTTTTCGTGTAAAAATAGTACATGTCTATAGAATAAAGATATAAAGATTTTATATGTATGTGTGAGTAGAGATATTACGATATGTCATAGTTTGTCTATTCATCAAAGAAATCATCTTCTGAATCTTGATCTTGATTCTTTAGACTAGACGTCGAATCATCATCAAAAGGATCTGTATTATCCTTTCTTTCAAAAATAATCCTAGAATCAGTTTGACTATTTTCTTGTTTAGAGATCCCATTAAGTATTTGAACAATTTCACCTTCAGTGATCTTATGTTTCAATTGACCAGAAGAAATTATCCTCTTCAAATAAGTCTCCACAGCAGTGGCTCTTTCTGGTCTTACCAACGAAACACGAGATAATCTTTCCAAAGCTTGTGGTTCTAAGAATGGTGCTAGTGAACTGGATCCACTATGATTAGTACTAGCAGATGAACCACTGTTACTCTCACCACCATTAGACCCATTCTTTAATTGTGCCAAACGGGCCTCTCTAATAGCTTGTAATTCAGAATCCATTTCTTCTTATCTTTGTATGTATATATATATTAATATATATTTATTGCAAGTGTTTCTCTGTCTCTCTACACCTAATACACCCCACACAAGCCACCAAAAACGAAGAAGAAGAAGAAAAAAAAGGCAAATCTCTTGCAACAAACGCAAACCTCTTGCAACAAACCGAAAGACATCCTCAGCCAAGAATCGCCTGTTTCCAAAGATCAGCCCGTGAACAAACAGAAAATCCAACAACAAGCCACCGCAATCCGCAATTGAAAACAAAATTCTAACCGCTCCATCATCCCGCACGGAGAATCTTTAACCAACACGTTCAATATATTAAAGGAAAAAAAAAAGATTACGTTGGAAAACGCAATTACATTCACTTCTACAAGAAGAAAACTGTAAGAATTAATAACTTCCTCAATCGATATTCAGTCTCTGTGTGAGTGTGTTTGGTTATTGATATTTATTAACTGGAGATAGTTTTTCATTTGAGATTATTATATACATACACCCACTTTCTTTCTACTTTTACATCCATCAACCTAGTTATCCTCATCAACCTCACGAATTTGAAAGTAATTTCTCTCTCTTTTCTCCTCCGATAATTATTACACCTTTTAGCACATCTCTAGTTTATTTAATATAACAGGTTATCATCATGAGTTTGTCAGGGAGCAACGACAACTCACCCAATCCTTCAAAGAGGAAATATATCAAAATAATTGGGACTAAGAAAGAAAGGCCCAAAAGATCATCCTCACAAAATGTTGATTATAACCTGAAACATCAAAAGATTATTGTCTCAGAGGAATCTAAAGAGAAGAAAAGACGAAAGATGAATGAACAACTAAATTCAAAACCAGTAGAAATTAAACCAGTTAGAAAATCCTTGTTTAAAACAGATTCAAATGGTGAAATTATTGGTATGAATGATGAGGATGAGTTGAATCAAACCAATATTATAAAATTGAAAGATATTCAATCAAATCATTCTTTATTTGACACTTTGTCCTCTCATTCACCGTCTCCAGGGATTCCAGAAAACAATACCACAACAACAAATATCTTACCAATCAATGATGTTATCAACGGAGCTACAGGATTACCATTGAGCCAGTTTCCTACAGAAAAGATTAGGAAAGAACGACTTTGGAATTATAAAAAAATTACCTTTTCATCATCTCATTCTTCCTCGTTGAATACTCCAACTTTAAATAGATTAGAACAACAAGGAGCCAAAGATAGTGCTACATTAGAGGCCTCTCCTATTACTTTATTAGAACCAGTGAAAAGGAGAAGAGGTAGAAAGAAGAAAGTTAAAAGTGGTAGTAATTTGAATTTAAATATGTGGGATTCGAATTCTTCTTCAAATTCAACTTCTTCATCACCAATCCCACATGATCATACTAAATCGATACCGTCTATTACAGAAGAAATGAGAGAACAACTGTATAAATCACAATTGAAAACTCCTGAATCTGATCAGCTTACTCATCCAAGTAGTTTAAGACATGTATTGAATGATAATGATAAATTTAAGTCCATTTCTACCGATAATATAACTAATTTACAAACTACGCATCATATTATCTCAAAACCATTAAGCTCAAAGAATAAATTGTTTACTGCAGGTACACTTACTGCTTCGATTGAATCTGAAAAGAAAGATAAGGTGGGAACTAGAGGTCAGAATGCAAAAGAACAAGATGAAGACGAAGATGAGGAAGAGAAAAATGAAATTGAAAACGATGATTTTTGCTCCACTTGTGGTCAAACTGGTTCATTTTTATGTTGTGACACTTGTCCCAAATCCTTTCATTTCCTATGTTTAGATCCACCAATGGATCCAAATAATTTACCTGAAGGTGATTGGTCCTGTCCTAACTGTATCTTTAAATCCAAATATCCAAATCAAACTCAATATAAACAAGGCGAGAGACAATATATTAAAGATAGAGAATTGACCGGGAAGGGAAAATTGTTTAGTAAATTATTATTCAAGTTACAAAGTTATAATCCAAGACAATTTAGTTTACCTCGATCAATAAAGGATACGTTTGAAGAGGTTAGGACAGGTTCTCATAATCAATATAATGATGAAACCTTTAAAACCCCACTGACAGAAAGACAATTGTTTAATACATCATATGGTCAATCAATTACCAAATTGGATTCATATTGTCCAGAAATTCATTATGCCGCTAATGACGATAATCCGGATAAATTTTTAACTTGTTATAAATGTCACACAACTAAGTTTGGTTCTTGGGAGCATCCAGAAGACTCTAGATTACTTATTAAATGTGATTATTGTCAAACTCCTTGGCATTTAGATTGTATTCCAAATATTCCTAGAGCCTCTTTGAAAAACTTGGGTTATAAATGGAAATGCCCACTACATGCAAATACAATGAAACAGAGACGATTAAGTAAGAGGCAACCATTCATGAAACCGTTACAATCCTGTGGTTATAAAAATAATGGTGATATTGAAGTTATATTGGATGAAATTATTGCTACTAAACACAGAGATAGTAGAAAAATTGGTGCTAGCAACCCAATTCCACTACTTAATGAAACCTCGATTAAAACAGATTTTATCGATAAGATATTTAATTATAAAAAATTACAAAAAGTCAATGATATTGAATTACAAGAACATCTTATTGATAAACTAATCAATAACAATAAGAATGAAAATGTCCATGATATTTCTTCCTTAGTTTATTTTACCTTTTGTAATAGTAGAGAGGAAAATAAGAAGTTATGGGATTTTAGAGAGTTATGTCATTT
This sequence comes from Monosporozyma siamensis, assembly GCA_003708905.3. Lineage (NCBI taxonomy): Eukaryota > Fungi > Ascomycota > Saccharomycetes > Saccharomycetales > Saccharomycetaceae > Monosporozyma > Monosporozyma siamensis. Next base: position 14,470 of record PPOL03000122.1, on the reverse strand, counting down.
AGCAAAGAATGAATTAACTAATCGTGGGAATAAAACAAAAAATGAAGAAAACGCTGGAGTTGAGCAAAATATGGTATTGACTTCACAGGAAGTGAGTGAGTTATTACAAATAAAAAAATTAATAGAATCGAAACCAAAAGAAGAAATTATAGAATTTTTTGGTCTCAAATAATTAACCACAATAGAAATGCGAGTAGATTTTATCAAGATATATGAGAAAATTATACATTTATTTATTATTTATATATTACGCATATATTTATATTCATTATAAAGATAGAAAACTCTTTTGTAGAATTGTTTAATACTCTTTCTGCTAAAGCTAATATAATACTAAATTTAGTAAGGTAAGCAGGCTCTTTAATCTTCATCCTCATTGTAATTGATTGACTTTCTTTCTCTTAAATTTTTCCTTCTGACGTTATTATAAACTAATTTACCCTTCGTAGGCACATACTGAGCTTCACTTTCCTCCCCCTCGCTCTCTTCATCGTCTCTTCCTCTTCTTGATTCAATTTTTCTCTTCTTTGAGGCTTGTTCGTCCGATATATCATTGCTTTGATATTCATTAGCTAGTAATCTTTTTTGATTCCGTTGTCTTTGAGTTTGTGATGCGTGAACCATTTTACCTATTTTCAGCTTAATATTTGATTCAATAGTATGTAACGCTTGATCAGTAATGTACGTCTTAAATGATGCCTGCGCATCCTCAACGGAATTAAATGGTTTAAACAAATCACTAGGAAGGTTTAACTTGCCGGGATATGCAGTATGCTGCCAACCACGTCTAGTCTTTAACTGTAATAAAATGAGTTGAGCCAATTCCCCTACCAGGTACATCCTCTCACTATTAGTTTTCTTGTTCTGTTTACTTTTTTGAAGTTCATCAACGTTAGTCTCATCCTCATCTTCGACGTTCTCATCATCTTCATCATCTTCGTCGTCAACATTATCTTGATAATTTTTTACTCTTTCTGATAAGTAATACAATAAACTGAAATTCTCTTGACATGCAATAGAATCAAAATAGAAGATCAAATAATCAATTGACGTCTTTAAGGCATTGACATACTCTGTTTCGTTACCATTCAGTCCATCAATTATATCTGGATGATGAGAAACTGCGTGGATTAACCGAGGTAGTGCCCTCTCAAAGAATGTACCTTTCTTAAATTTAGATTTTCCAACTGTGTAATTAATCCATGTTTTAGTATTCCTCTTTAAGCTTTCGTCAGGCTCATAGGCAGTAAAGAATATTAATGGTAAGAATTTGATTGAAATTAGTTCATTTGAAATATATATTTTCAAAGTTTCTAAAAATTGGTATCTTAGAGGTAGACACTCATCTTCTACAAGGTTTACCAATTTAATAATATCAAAAGCAGAAATAAAATCATTTAAGTTTGCAACCTTTGCGAGTTTTAGAACTTGTAAACCTGCATAACATCTCAATTTTGTTTGGAAAATATTTGGAGTAGGATAGTTTTCTTTATTTTGCTCGGATATCAACTCCCCACCACTGGCAATAATATAGAAAAATAACTTCAGGTTCTTTTCAGCAAAATTTTTGGATAAATCATCCTTGTTAACATCAGGAGCAATAGATCTTAATTTGTTTGTTAGTAGTTTTAAAGTAAATATCTTACAAATCAATGGCTTAAGTTTTTGATTATCAGTTGATAATAACTCAGGATTATCCAACCAATCTGCACTATACCCCTCAATATCACCTGTTACTTCGTTGGCCAATAAAACTTCTTTTATCACATATGTTACAATTTCTGTAGAGTCATCATCAAGTACCTGAGGATGAAACCTTAATATTTCCATTAGTACCACAATATGAGAGGGGAAGTTATCATCTTCTTTTATGTTTAATGGCAAAATTGAATTCTTGACATTCGTTAACAACTCTTGTGCATCGTTTGCATACGATAAGATTTTAGTAGAGTACTTAGCGATCAAAACAGTGCCTTCAATAGCGAGGTCCTTTAGTTTTGTCATAAAGAAGCTATCATCAAAATCGATATCATCTTTTAATACCTTTATAATTTTATATAAGGTTTTTAAAGTATCACTTAAAATGGTTGTATCTTTGTTGTTAGTGGCTTTTGAAAGATCAAATTTATTAATGACATCCTTTAATCTAGTTACTTGATCTTTAAATGAGCTGGGGTTAACACTAGAAATATTGTCCAGTAATTTCCGTCTTAGGTTCTTTTCTTTGTTGTCAGCAAATTCTGGGTTATTTAGAAACAAATTAATATTGGAGATGTTATAAACTAGTGGAGAAGCCCTAAATAGTAGTATTTCGATTTGAGACGCTAAATCCTTGGGTAAAACAGTAGAAACGGATGGAATGTCATACTTTCTGAAAAGACCAGGATCTTTTAACTTAACCATTAGTTCTTTCACACTATTCTTGATGGTGACGATTGAAGCATCATTTTTGATGCACGATTTGATTAGAAAAAATATTCTGGGGTCATTGATTTCTTTAATTAATTTTAAAGATTCTAGTGCCTTTATCTTGTCAGAGAGAGAATTAGAAAGCCATTCCAATGTTTTATTAAACTTTATTCTTATTTCTATATCAATATCGCTATCAGTAGTGTTCGTTTTATTTTCTTTATCTTTCTTATTCAATATCTCGCAGAAAGAAATATACTTGGATAGGGCCAGAGACATTTGAAGTTGACGCTTATTAAATGCAAAGAAAGCAGAAAAGGCCTTATCGTCACAATGCGATAGCACAGCGAAAAGACGCTTCATTCTTTTGATATCATCTGTTTCTATTGGTAAAACACAATCAAATATAACTCTATCAACCTCTTCATTTATAAATTTATTATTAATGTAATACAGATTTAATAAAGTGGAGGGTATTGTATCAACGATTTCCCAAATATCATTATTCTCTGGTGTTCTGGTAATATTCTCTAGGGAATCGGAATAGAATTTTCCCACTGTCATAATTGATATATCTCGAATCTCTTTATTTTTTTCTCTGGTTAAAAATAGAAGTGAAGAATATACAGATAGTTCATGGATATTCTTCCAAATATTTTGAATTGGCACTTTGGCAAATAGTTGTACAGATAATTTTCTTACCTGAACATCTGAATCGATCAACGTTTTATTTAAACCTTTGCTAATTTCTTCAGAGACATCATTTCTTGAGGAAAGGATTTGGGGAATGGTATCGACCCATTGCATCCTTACTTCGGGGCTAATATCAGTAATCTTTAATAACCATGCATCAAATATTTCTTGGTAAGTTGGGAGAAAATTCATCGAAGTCTCTACAGTAAGAAACTGACCTACTAATTTAGTAGCAGATTTTCTAATATCTTCATGAGGGGAGGAGAGTTCATGTTGGATATACCCAATAACTGCACTCACTAAATCCGGTGATGTTTCCCATAATCTTACTACTAACTTATGTAATTTAGTAGTGGCTTTAATAACATTGGGGTTAGACTCGGATGAAATGTGGGAAATATCAACTTCATCCTCTTTGGCAACTTGATAAAGAATTTCAGAATAATATCTAGTTAACTGTCTACTGATTCTATTTGAATAGACATCGCATAGAATAAGAGATAATTCATAACCGGTATTAGATACAACACCTAATCCCTTAGGAATGTCTTTTGGATTGTATGTTAAAAATTTATTGAATATTAATTTCAAAACATCTAACGGAACCGTATCGAATTCAGATATAACTTCACCAAGTACTCCAGCAATAACGGTATATAGCTTTGGTGGGAATGATTTTCTATCATCATAAAAGTTGAGGAATAATTCTTCTAACAGTTTGCTGGAAGTGGGTAAATCGGTTAACAACACGATGGATCTGTATTCAAGAATTTTTGTAATTAAATACGTTTGCTGAATAATATAGGAGTTTTCTGGTTCACCTAATAGCTTAAACTGGGAAAGAATAAGCTTAAAAATATCGGTTAGTTGTATATCAGTATATGGGGCATTTGGAGCATAGAGTCTAAGGATATCACTTAAGCAACAACTAGTGAATGCTTTAATACCATTATCCTTGTGTTTTAAAAGTTTTTTGTTTATTAAGTCATCTTTGTAACGGTCTAAACTTGATAAATCAATATTTTCTTGAGCGATAGTTGATAATTCTTCATGTAGATCACTTAGACGATCCAATAGTTCATTTGTTGGAATAGTGTCTTCGGCAGTTGATATAATCGACTTGTCAAACTTCAGTCTCGTTTTGTCTGTTGACATCTTTCTTCAGTTGACACAGCACTCGTAAGTCGTATTTATAAGTCTGTTAAACCTGGGGTAAGTAGGTATAGTAGGATGTATCAGTTCAATGTTTACTACTCTTTTACCAAAACGCGTTAAAGTTTATCATTTTCAGTGTTTACAAATTTGTGAGTGATAAAAAGTCGCGTAAAGCAAATACAAAAAATAAATAAAAAAAGGTAAGACGAACTAGCCAGATGTACTTTGAATCTGTCCTCAACTGTACATTATAACTTGTCTCATAATACCAATTCTAGCACTAGTGTGTAGGTGTCAATAAAAAACATTACAAAAATAAGCGATTATTATGTTTGTATTTTTAGTAATTTCTGTTGAAGAAGGTTTCAGTATACATAACAAGGGAAACAAATATCTGAGACTTAACCAAAAAGGAAAGTACTCGTTTGACATTAAGAGCAAATGAATTGAACCTCATATGAAACCTTTTCAGTCCTCTGGATTTTGGGATATTACAGTGGCAAAAAAGAAAATTTTTGATTTCGCCCAGGATCGAACTGGGGACGTTCTGCGTGTTAAGCAGATGCCATAACCAACTAGACCACGAAACCAAGATTCCTTATTTCTGGAGTTTTTTGAAGATTTACATATTGTTTTGTTTAAGCCATGCTTTTATTATAAAGATCGGTCCTAATATGGCTTTAGTGGTTGAATTTAATTTATTTCGAATTTAATATTGAGTTTTTTATTATTTTAAAGATAGTATGAATGTCATATTAGTCTTTAAACAATGAATTCTGGAAGTTTTCCCATTTCTTTTTCAATATTGATGTTTTGAGTCTCTTAAAACTGTTTATAGGTTTAATTATTAATTTTTCTACAAGGTAGTTTGTTTTATTTTATGTTTTATTCTTTCAAAAGTTATACTTAGGTTAATTTTTTTGATTTATTAAAGTTAGAAGTTGACATTCCAAACAAGTTGGAATAAACGAGATTCATCTTCAATGAAACTTCTCTCAACTACCACTAAAAATATAAAAGTGTCCTTAAAACATTTCCCCCTGTTTGAGAAATGTTGCCAAGAAAAACCTGTTTATTGAAACTTATCATATTTTAGTGTTTATTTGAGAGGAACTTCTGTATCAGATTCACAAAAAAAACAAAAGAGAAGGTTCACAGGACAAATAAAGTTAAATAATATATAATAAATATATAGCGAAGGGGAAATAGAAAGAATATAGTATAGCTTATAATAAACGAGGAGTACAATAAGAAAAAGAAAGAGAAAGGAATTGAAAAAACGGAGAATAGATTTACTATAAAGCGGAAGTATTATTTCCATTCGTTTGTTTCTTCCACTCAGCATAATGTTGTTTATATAAGTCATTGTAACGTGATTTTTCTTGTTCAGATAAATTTCTCCATTTTTCTGCAATTCTTCTAGTAATTTCAGTTTGATCTTCATTTGGGAACTCACCTCTTAGTTTAGATCTAATTTCATTACTAAATAAAACAAATCCATTAACTGGTTTCTTTGGTGGTAATTTTTTTTCTAATTTATCCAACTGTTGTTTATAGGTTTTGTAATTTTCATAATATTGATCAATAAATGGTTGTTTTTCTTGTTCGGATAAAATTGACCATTTAGCACCAAGTTTACTAACAATTTCAGTATTGGACATTTCAGGATAATCATTTTTCATTTTCACCCTTTCATTATTGGCAAATAAAATATATGCTGAAGCAGGTTTCTTCAAACCAGATTCCTTTAGTAAATCTTTCTTTAATTGTGATCTGGAGGCATAGTTAATCACTGTAGTATGTAGAAATGACTTAGGAACTGTGATAAAAGAAGAGCGTGCGGCAGTAGTTCTTAAAAATGACATTTTTATGTGGGGGATACTCGCTGTTATTTGTATTAAATTAGACAGATAGAGAAGTAAAAACAAAAATAAGAGCAAATAAAGTTAGGTTAAATAGTACTTCTCTTGTGAATCAAAACAAATCACAGGTTGCTTCTTCGTTTCAAAGTTGTCACAAAGAAGAGTTACCTTAAATGAAGCCTTTTTGTTTATTTCTTAATTTTTCTGCCTTTTGCCAAAAAATTCGACCACCAGGAGGGTAACCGCAGGGGTTTAAGAGGTGAAAAAAAATATGGCTGAACGAAGTGACAAGTAACAAACATTGTGAATCACGTATAGATACTTCCTTTAGAGAGTAATAAAGGCAAGGTTTAACATTCACTTTGTTACAATATATTTTCGATTGAATTAGAAATTTTATATATAATACGCTCGAACAGAATATGGCTTTAGATATTAGACAATTTCTTAATATAGCAGGGATAGTGAAGGATTTAAAAAGTTTCAATTTTAGTGTCTACGGGAGATGGTTTGGTTATATTAATATTATACTATGTATTGCCTTAGGTGTTGCTAATCTTTTTCATATTAATGGTGTAATTGCATTTGGAATAATAAGTATTATCCAAGGTTTAATTATTTTATTCATCGAAATTCCATTTTTATTGAAGATTTGTCCCCTAAGTAATAATTTTATTGAATTCATTTCTAGGTTTGAAACAAATGGTTACAGAGCTTTATTCTATTTAGGTATGGCCGTTATTCAATATTGTTCCATAATATTGATGGCTACCAGTTTAATTGTGGTTGCAATTGGGTTAACTATCTCTGCTGCATCATATGCAGTGGCTTATACTAAACACCAAGAATTTCAAAACACTAATATTATTAAGAATCCAACCGATGCAGACTTCCCACGTGAAGCTGTTATAAGAGAAATGGTATAATTTAGACATATAAATATATATATATTGATGTAAGTAGTAATTTTTTTTTGTCATAGCATATTAAAATTATTCAGAATTTAACCTGTCATACTATTGATCCTTCTCAAAGTGAAATGGTTGTACAGTATCATCGACGAATTATACCTTATTGAAGGGAACAATATGTTATTTCCTTTAGCAGGTAAGAGATTAGTGGATACAAAAGTTGCGCTCAAAAAGAACTTCTTTCAAAAAGAAAATGTAATAATAGGCATTATTTGAATATTTCTTTTAAGAATATTTATATATATAGTGTAAAAAAAAAACAAATACATATCCAACTATTGTTTAATGATTTCTTTCTACAATTTTATTCAGTACTCTTTTGAGATCTTCTTTACTAAGTACACCTTGATATAAAAGAGGTTTAATTGAATCAACATAGTCGATTCTTTTATCATCAGGAATATTACTAAAATTAAAACTTTTACTTCTTTGCCATTTAAATGTAACATTTGCAGTTTTCAATTCTTCTAATAAAAATTTTGGATGTTTTAATTTCATATGATGTAAAAAATTATCCTTTCTCTTATGTCTACTTAAACACCATTTACATAAGAAATGCCTTTCTGTACTATGTGATAATAAATGTCTCTTTAACCAAGATTTTCTTTTAAAAGATTTTTCACATAGATGACACTTATGTACAAAATCAGGTGTGGTGGTCTCGGTAATAGTACTATCATTATTTTCATTAATTGCAGTGTTTTCAATGACTTGTTGTGATGGAACATTAAGAGTAGCATAGGTAGTTCTTGGACTAATTTCAGAATTAATAACAGAATTTCTATTATTGGGGAAAGTACTATCATTATTGGTAATAAGGTTATTTGCTGAAGAAGTAATTAGGTTGTTATAATTGGGAATATTATTATTTGGGTTTATCATGGTGGGGAGAATATTGGAGTTATCGTTTATGATAGAAGGATTAGATAAAATAGATTGATTTTGTAAACTCATAGGTACCTGTTGTTGTTGCACCTCATTTTTAAAACCACTAGAGAATGAAGAAGATGTAGATGATGGTTCTGTAACTACAGTAGAGGGACTTGAGAAAGAAAAATCATTATTAGACATTTGATTGGAAGATTCTACTTTGAGAGTTGAACCTGAAAGTTGTGATGAGAATGATGATGATGATGGTAGTGGTTGTTGGTTAACAATATTTGATGGATATATGTGTTGAGAAGATATTGATAATCTGTCTTGTACAGATGATTGTTGAATGAATGGTGAATTTCCAGGAATATAATTACTATAATCCATTAAAGCATTATTAGTCTTTAACATTGGATTATTAGTAAAAGAAAGAAATGTTGTATTGCCATTGTTATTACCATTTAAATCGTTATTATATGATCGGTTTAATGTATTTTTATAGTCATAAATCAATGAAGATGAATTTGAAGATAATGTGGTAGTGCTTGAAACAGTACTATTTTTACCGTTATTATTGTTTAAATCATCAGAGAGTAAAGATTGATTAGTTGAAGTAGTTAACTTTGGCATATAACCTTGGGAATAAGAATACTGTGGTTGTGGTTGTTGATATTGTGGATTATAATTGATATTATTAACCATAGTGTTATTTGATACATTGTAATAATTAGTATTAGTTGGTACAGCGATTGAATTATTGTTACCATATGGATTAGCAGAATAGAATTGCGATTGTGATTGTGGTGGAAGTTGACGTTGTAATCTGTATTGGTTTCTATTTATGCATGAACCAGAAACATCAGTGGCGGGATGTAATAAAGTTCTTGGTCCAAATGAATCATTATTTCCATTATAACTGTTTAAATTATTGTTACTATTATCACCATTGGCAACAACTATAGTATTGATATTGAAACCCAAGTTTGGATTTGGTACAATATTTTTTGGTAGAGTGTATGTGGTTGAACTCATTAGGAAAAAAGCTTAAGAAAAATAAAATAAAAAAAAAAAAACAGAAAAAAAGGTGGGAAAAATTACTATTAAGTTAGTTTTGTGGTGAAATGTTCCTTGCAAATATAATAGTAAATTATTTTTACGTGTTTAATAATTTAGTGTGGGATAATGATATGATGTAGGTTGTGTCGATAATGTTTCTTATTTGTTTGCTTAAACTTATGAATAAAAGGAAGTAGTATTAAAAAGAAAGAGGGACGAAAACCAAAAAGAAAATAAATCGAGGATCGTTTTAAAATATTTTCAATCAGATACTGTATTTATATGTGTTCAGTCCTCGAGCCCGACGACGATTTAGTTTAGATAAATCTGAATATATTAAACTATGGTTAATGGAAAGATCGCTTTAAGATAGTATCTTTAAAAAAGATCTGGTGTAATAACAATAAGAACTGGCAGAACAATAGAGCGATGAACCCTTAGAAAAGGAAGCAGAAATGTGTGTATTTAAAAAATTCCTCCCTTCCTCCTCTTTAAAAAAATGGGAAAAATAAACTTTTTGACGTGATGAATGCAATGGAAATTTCGAATATTTTATTGAAAATAATAAAATGTGCGGTAAAGAATTGGTTGGAAAAACACAATAGATTCGTACAAAAGGGGTTAATGGAAAAAAATGAAAAACAAAAAAAATAAAAAAAATTTATTTTTTTTTAGAAGCGAAAAAAAGAAAAGCCGAAAAAATGGAGATTTTTTCTCTTACCCTTAATTTATTTTTTTAAAGGTGGAGCCAAATGTAATAACTATGATAACAGAATTAATGATATCAGTGTTGGTAATAACGAGAAAAAGCACCTTATTTGTTTGTATTGGGATGTCTTGAAAGATGTGTTGTGTGATTGTTGTTGAGAAATGACAGGAAGAAGCAACTGTAGATTTAGGTGCTGTTATTCACAAAGAAAAGGTGACCTTTGGTAAAATCTCAAATGTGTTCAACGAGCTCTACGTGTATTAGAGGAAGTAAACTGATTAGAAGGTTGGAGAGAAAAAGAAGATATTGGTTTGAGGAATATGGTTCTTGAAAGAAATGTTGTTGGAGGTAAGTTTTTCCTTTATATAGCTTCACTCTATCTTAGACCTTGCTTTTCATATGTATGAGACAGGAAAGAAATAGTTTCAGTAAAAATCAGGAACCAATCAGTAATTGAGATAAGAAAATTTTACCTGGAGTTTTTCTTTTCGTATTCAGGTAACAAATGTCTGCATGGAGGTAAATCTTGGTAGGCAAATAACAAAGGGGATATTCAGAAAATCTTATCAACAAATGGTGACACAGAAAGCAACTAAGATTAAAACGCATATAGTTTATTTTTCCCTATTTCGTCCTTTTTTGGACTCCTGATAGTATCATTGAACCTTTTGTATTTTGTCTTTGGTAAGAAATAGCAGTCATTTAAAAAAAAATACAAGCCCATAGAATTAATATGATCGGACTAATGGAGTTTTACACGGTAAAAATATTGATTTGAAATTTGTCGGGAATTGTGACGTAAAGAATAACTCCTATAAAGCATGGAACACGAAGTAGGAAAGATATCGTACATCAACTTAAACAAAAGAAGAATAAATTATGTCAATCCTTTATCTTTGAATCCTTTTTGTTTTCTTCCTTTGTTTTCAGCAGCGTCCCTCAAAAATAACCATTTGTCTCAGAAATACGTAATTATTCTCCTCTTGGACTTTTACGGGTAGAAATCTTTTTCAAATCTGCTTCATCTTTCTAGCGGAGAAAAGGAGGTATTGAATTTTAAAAAACAATAGGGGACGCGCTTCTCTGAAAAAACCAAAAACAATCAAAATTGCCAGCATTTTTCCCCTTTTCTAAAAACCGAGAAATCCCAAATTCATTTTTATTACGATGGAGGATCAAATTTTCTAATATGGTCTCAAATCAACTAACAAATTGGTGTGTCTGTCGTTGCTATCAACGTTAGTGTTGGTTAGAGGGGAAAAAAGGGACGATGTAACCAGCTGTATCATAGTAAAGATTTATATATCACACAACTAACACCAAGTTCTAGTCCATACATCTTTCTAGTTTCACTCTTGAATGCGTGTCACTTGCTGCTTTACTTATTTCATACGCTAAAGAGCACTTATTCTGCTGCAATTTTCTTTACATTCAAATAAAGTATTATCTTGGTATTAAAAATCAAATACAGATCTAGGAGGTTAATAATCTGCTTTTATAACTCAGTCCGGCCCAAAAACAAATGTAGTAACTGATTCTAAACATAGTAGTTAACTAAAAACGAAATGAAAAGTATCAGTCTTGTATGGGCAAATATATATATATAGGGAATATTTTTTTTTTTTGTACTCTTTTTTGAATTATTTATATCAATTGAAGTTCTGACAACGTTGGGAAAAAACTATTCGTTTCTTTGCTGAAAGATGTAGAAACAAAAGAAGAAACTATACTTCAAGAATTTTACCAAGTATTCACTTCAAAAATAGAAACAAAAAAGAGATCGATTACTAAAATGAAGTATTTCATTTTTTTAAAAAAAAATATTTGAAAGCATTGTTTGTTGTATAAAAAACATTAAAGGTCAGGATTTCATTGTATTTTCAGGGCAAAACTTTTTTGGGGGAAAATCTCTTGCATCCTATTATACATTATATTAAGGTACTATAAATTGCAATATTGGGTGGTTTTCCTTAAATACTTTAAGGATAATTAGTATATAAGAGAGTTATTAACTCAATCAAAAAAGAAAAAGAATATCAAGATTATTTAAAAGTATTTGTCTCAGACCTTTCAAGAGAGACAACCTGAACAGGTTCATTCAGTCATATAGCTCTACCTTGGTGAGATGATTGTCCCTGAAGGAATTGATGTAGACATTATGAAATAGTGGGCATGAAAGCAGAAAAGTAAATATGTATATTGGATTTGCCCTTTATTGCCCTTCTTCCCTAAGCGGATCACCTAGTTGATTCTTATCTATTTGTACCTTCATCTGTATCAGCAAGCATGAATTGCTTAGAATGAGTACAAGATACTTTTTGTAACATGGTAGGTGCTTACAATGAATTCAACTTGTAGTTTACTTCCAGTATCCAAGTTTCATATAGAATCTGAAATCTATCGGATAACTACAATGGAATTTTCAAAAGTAAAAAAAAATAGAAAGATTCTATTGTTTTGGAATCATCGTGTAATTTATCGGGAAATTTTTATTTAAATGAAATATAAACAATAGGCAATTGTTTTAAAAAAGTTAGTTATTGTTTTGTTATTGAAATGTATTGTTTACTGATCTCTTATTCTTCTTTTTTTCTTTCCCCGAAAAAATTCAAAGATTTCTAAAATAAAATTCTTTATCTGAAAAATAACAAAAGATTTCGATTTGAAAGCGATAAAAAGAGTATACAAACTAATACAATACCATTTTTATAAAATCGATAAATTGTTTTATTCTTCGAAGACTCCACTGTCAAAGCTAAACAATGTTAGAGCATAGTCTTTTCTTGTCCTCTTTGTTAGTAATCATGTTCACTAATAACCGCTATTCATCACCAAATTATATTGTCAGAGATTGCAGTGGGAATACGGTAACTATGCCGCTCACTCCATTGATTCGTCGATCTTATTTTTTGAATCTTATGCAAAATAATATGAATACCTCTTTCTTTGTATGTCTTGGCGTTTTTTCCCTAATAACATCTATTTAAAGTGTAAGATCAGGTTTTGCTACTTAACTTTTTATAAATAAGTCAAAAATATACACTAAATATGCAAAAGTCCGTTATCTCGGCCCTTAGTGGATTTGATGTTGTTTAATTCGCTTCAGGTTATTTCGCTTGGATAATAAAAACACTTATGTCAGATTTCTTGTGTAAGAGCTTCCACTAGCTCTTACATTATTTCTCTTAAAAATTGGTTTTCAAAAAACGGATCGTTTTCGATCTAGGTTCTTGCAAATTTCCTAAGTAAGCGGTTTAGATTAAAAAAGGGGACCATCCAATTTCTATTATAATGGATGTTTAAATAGCTCTATATATTAGTATAAAATGGCGTCTTAAAGGCATATTTCAAACACATGTATATTACGCCCTTCTAATAATGAGCTAAATTTCATGTCCCTAATCCACAGGGGTAAAGGCTATTTTATTCATAATAAGAGGGTCTTAATTTTTTTTGTGTCTTATTTATATAGTTATTGGTTTATTTTTACCTGTATTTACCTACAACAGACAGTTCTAAGTACTTAAACCTATCATACTGGCAAATAATTTGCATAGTTTTTATTTTGTTTATTTTAGGAACCTTACTTGTCTAATTTGTTGGGCTGGCAGATCTTAATTTATTACTTCAACTTAATTTTATTACAAAAATTAACCAACTAAATATTAACTTTATTAGCTTTTAAGAAAAAAAAGGGTGACTATTAGAAAGAAATATCCATTAAAGTATCCTTTCAGTATAAAAATTAAACTGTGACTACTAAATTTCCTTTTACTTGAGGAGAAACTTGGCAGTTTTGGCTTTATTTCAATTGGCATAAATTATTTTTTTGAAGTTACGCACTTTAACAGTAAAAAATCATAATCTGGTCCTTTAAAACTCTGGTTTGGGTTATTAAGCTACTTGTTTAATTTATTTTTAATATAAGAGGGCATAATAATTTCTGTTATAGATTCATTTTTTTGTCGAAGAAGTAATTGTGAAATATACTCCTTTTAAAAGCGTATATACCTACAATTACTTGAGCAAGGTATTTTAATACGTTAGAAGATACCTGACAAAGGATTATTGGTTTGTTTTAAAATCATAGGGTACTTGTTTATTCCTTGTTAAGTTAAGATCTAAAAAAAATAGAAATGAATATTAAAACAAGCTCCTAAGAGTAGGGTAAGAAGCGGTTTACTCTCTATCAGAACCATACAGGCAGTATTTGTTCAATAGTGTTACTATGCTTGGAATACTTTAGTAGAAAGTAGAGGGTTTGAATGAATACGAATGCTATTGTGAATATGCAAAGATATGCCTGTAAATAACCAAAGAGGGCAACCAAATGAAGAAAACCTGAAACATGTGCCCATAGTCTTTTCCAGATATAACTTAGAATAACAAGGGTATAACTAATTTTATTAACTAGTGCTACAACATTCCTTATTTAGGTACACTGGGTTACTTTATACACATTACTGTTTCTTGTCTTGTCTCCTCTTGTGTCAAATGTGATTTTTTGGATTTTCATATTTTCATTTTTCAGTTTCAAATTTGTTGTTTGTTTTTGTCAAGATCCTTTTGGTGGGGCAGCCTTTAGCATGCAAAAGGTAAAGCAAGAGGGGCTCTTTAAACCTGAGAGCAGCGGTACTCGACTGTCTCTGGTGTGTGGAATCACCTGCGACCCCTCTTATCGCCTGGAAACGGCTATTTGAGCTCTGCCGTACGAAGTGACAAGCGCCGGAGGCTCCCGGCCC
>PPOL03000121.1:0-24209 GCA_003708905.3 Monosporozyma siamensis | reverse complement strand
GGCAAGCAAAGAAGTATATGGTCCCATATGATTATCAAACATGGGAAATATACATGGGGTAGTTTTATTTTTTTTTTTTTTTAGCGTTATACTAACTTATATATTCTATCATAGAAACATATCAAGAGATTCACATCATGTCAAAACATCAACCACAATTATCTGTTAACTCTATCTCTTCTCTAATTGAACCAATTACTCCTCCACCACCACTATCTAACAACACAACAACCACTCATCAAAAGAATCAATCTTTAGATTTATCTAATTTTAATCAATTCATTCAATCCTCTCAATCCCCAATCATCATCTCCTCAACCCCAAATGATATCATTAACACTCCTTTGGAAAATTTAAATTATTTAAATTTAGCAACTGATCAATTCGGTTGTAGATTCTTACAAAAAAAATTAGATTCTTTAGATTCAACAAAAGTAAGAAATTTAATGTTTAATCAAATTAAATCCTCTTTCTTACAATTAATCTTAGATCCATTCGGTAATTATTTAATTCAAAAATTATGTGATTTTTTATCATCTGAACAAAAAACAATATTAATTCAATCAATTTATCCTCATGTTTTTAAAATTTCAATTAATCAATATGGTACGAGATCTTTACAAAAAATTATCGATTCAGTAGAAAATGAATCTCATATTGATTTAATTATTAAAGGTTTTAGTCCAGAATTTACATCCATCCAACAAGTCGTCACATTAATTAATGATTTAAATGGGAATCATGTTATACAAAAATGTATATTTAAATTTCCTTCCACAAAATTCGATTTTATTATCAATGCAATAATTGATAAAAATAATATTATCATCATATCAACACATAAACATGGTTGTTGTGTTTTACAAAAATTATTAAACGTTTGTTCATTACAACAAATTTATACAATCTCATTAAAAATTATTCAATTTTTATCCGGTTTAATTAATGATCAATTCGGTAATTATATCATTCAATTCTTATTAGATATTAAAGAATTAGATTATTATCTTTTAAATGATATCTTTAATAAATTATCATCCGAATTAATTCAATTATCATGTTTAAAATTTTCATCAAATGTCATTGAAAAATTTATTAAAAAATTATTTTCAATCATTAAAGGTTCTATAAAAGGTGAATTTATGCCAAATATTAATGACAATGTAGTTAATCAAACAATGAATATTTTACTCACTATTATTGATTCATTCACTTTAAATTTAAACATTTTAATTAGAGATAATTATGGTAATTATGCATTACAAACCCTTTTAGATGTGAAAAATTATAATACTATGTTAAATTATCCAGATAATTTACTTATTAGAGAAAATGAAAAATTTATATCATTTTCAATAGATTTTACCAAAAAGATATCAAATTTAATCTTATTAACAAAAGATCTTTTACCAAGTATTAAGACAACATCTTATGCTAAAAAGATTAAATTAAAAGTTAGAGCTTATATCGAATTGACCGGTATTACCTCCAATGAATCAACTTTCACTAATATCACATCTAATAATAACCCTCAAATTATATCAAAGACAAGACAACATCAACGTCATTTCTCTTTACCTGCTAACGCATATCATAGAAGAAATAGTTCATCAAATTATATTAATCCAATTTCAAACGTTTCATCTACACAATCTTTACATAATACAATGGTCAGTATCTTTAATAATTCACAAGATTCATCACCATTAAATTATCAACAATCACAATTCACCAATAATAATAATAATAATAATACATTATCTGTACCATTCTCATCTTTATCTATTCAAAATTCAAATAATCAAAGATTTACTACTCCACAATTACAACAATCTTCAATGTTTTTTTTAAATGATAATAACACTTTAAGTACCACTAATAGTAGCGCTAATTTATATCAACATGATATTATGACAACACCAAAATCAAATATAATGTATTCAAAATTTTCATTTAATACACCAAATCAATTAACAAATGATTTATCTTTCTTAACTCCACAACCACAAAGAGTAGTAAGTAATCCATATCCAAAACAAAATAATTTTAATAATAATCATTCTTTAATGTTTTTAGGTGATGATGAATTTACAAATTTTAATAATAATACCCGTTAATAAATTCTTATAATTGTATCTTTATTTTTTTGCATTTATCAAATTATACTATATTATACCATAACAAAAAAAAAAAAAAAAATAAAAAAAAGACTTATACCACTTATGAACAACAACTAATGCCAATATCCGAGATTTAAACAAAATCTCCTTATAAAATGCCTCAAGATCTTTTATTTTTCCTATTTTATACATTTTTTTTTTATTCTCTCTCTTTCTCACTAACTTATAAAATATTTCATTATTCAATGTCCATTCATTTATATTATATTCCTTTTTACATGTTCATTCCTTATAAATAATTATCCTATCCAAAAATAATAATATAAAAAAAAAAAAACATATCTGTATTACTCTTTTCTACTTTTATATAGCAATATTCTATATTAAATTGTATATTTTTTTTTCCTCCTTTAATATCAAGCTAAATTCACTGATATAATAAAATAATCGTAATCTTTATATGGTTGATCACCATATTTATGTTCCATTCTTTTAAATAATATAGAAATTCTAGATCCAGAACTTAAATTGGGTTCAATCCTTTCTGTCACATATTGAATCTTTTCATTATTATAATTTTCATCAAATGGTGTTATAACATCATCAATACTTGTAACAGAACATAATTTAACTGTCATATTTTCTAAACGGCCAGTACATTCTTTCATTGTTCTTATGGGGAAAATTTCCTTAGGTTGTTTTGCACATATTTGTTTCTTCATTTCAAGAGAATCTAACAGGAAAACATCAAATCCATCAATGTCGCTTTCAGAATAACCTTTTTTACCATAGATTAAAAATTTCTTATTTTGACTAACAACACAAATTTCAGTGGATTCAACAAATGATTCATATGAAGTATTTAATCTTATAATTTTCAAATGTGATAAATTCTTTCTCTTGGATAAATTTGGGATATAATATAATAATTGACAATCATCAGATTCATTATTTGATACTGCTGACACAATTATCCCACCATCAAAACATTCACGTAAGCTAACAATCGATCTTACATTGGATGGTAGCGGAATCTTAAATCTATCATCAAATTGAATATTATTTTCCTTTATAGGGATAGCAATTAATGCACCATTTCTAGTACCAGCTAACAAAAACCCATTTAATTTATGAATTATCTCTTCTCCATGTCTAATAAAACATAATGATATAATATCAGATTTTTCTTCTGGTTTAACCATAGCAATATTCTTAAAATGGAAAGATCTAGTGGGTTCAGATATCCAATGATGAACCACAATAGAATCACCCATTGCAATTGCTACATAATTTAATGAAGACACAGCAGTACGAAATTCTTTTTTGGTTAAGAGTGGTTGATCAAATTTATAAACAAGCTCTTTTGAACCTTCCCTTGATATCTTCATAAATCTATAAATAGTGGGGGTTTTCTTATTTGAGTTTGATGGTTCAAACCCAAAATAACAAAACACGTATCCATCTTGATATATAGTAGTTGCATGATCTCTTCCTAAATAATAATTTTTATCATCAGAATTAGGATCAAGATAAAGTGATCTATCAGTTGGTAAAGCAAATAATACTGTTTTTTTCGCTATAATGGCATAAAGTTTTTGTAAAGATCTAATACGATCCAAAGTAAAAAATTCCATATGATTATTATTATGTTTTTTAATAACAAATCTACTATCATGATCTAAATCAACAACCTCTTCCTTTATATATAAATCAGTTTTAGAAAGAGGATTCATATCATAGTTAAAATTTCCTAGAAGTGTTTGATTCGTAGTAAGAACATGATAAAGATTTGTATCCATTTTCTTATTAATTTCATCAAATTGGAATGTTCTTTTCAATATATCACTGAAAAGAATCTTATTCTTATCAAAATCATTGTCTCTTAATTTGTTCACATGTTTAAGCTTTGCAGTTCTACCTGATTTAGATTTAGCCGTTTTATTTGCCTTTATTGATTCCTTTGTAATGGGGAAATATTTCCCCTTTGCCTCATTAAAATAAAAACCTGGTAATTCCATCATAGATCAGTTTGGGGTAACAAATTGAGTAAACTCGTTTGAATGATGGTAGGCGCTACAACTGATAGAATTATATATCTTTTTGGATAATCTCTTTGCGAAAGTAGGTCTTTCTTGATGAGAATAATCTTTCCCATTGATAAAAACTATTTCTGCACTAAGAAAAAAAAAAATTAAAGGCATCGAAATTTCACATAGTGAAAATGACAACATGACGATATAACGACATTCCAAGATTATTTTGACCTTAAAAACACTTTCAATTTCTTTTCATTCCAAGTAAAATTATTATCATCCACTGCTCTATTTAACACCTCCTTCTTGAAAACAAATTCCCTTTGAAACGGTGGAATTTGATAATTTGTAGCAGCATGAAATCTGTAAAGTGTCTTTTCGTAAATAATCTGTTGTGATTTGATCTTATCATCTGTACGTTCTTGAGTCGAAGGGAAATCCATTCTACCATATCCTGGTGGAGATTTGGATCTCAGTCTTAAATTATCAAACATAACTTCAGAGTTTTCATCCTCGAGAGTTAAGGTTTTGGGTTTATTATGTCCAAATAATGGATCTTCATTGGGTCTCCCAACTTTGGAGTAGAAGTGTTCTAATTTCTTTCTACCACGTTTAACATCTGACACGTTATGATTTGGTTTAAAATCTTCCAATATCCATGGTTTCTTTGTAATTGGATTGAAATTAAAATTTATTTTCTTGGATTGTGATGGTGATGGCGGGGAGACAATCGGTTCACTCGGAATCTTAATATCCTCATTATTTAACAGAGGATCTTTCTTTGCCACATTCAACTTGAATTTTTGTCTTTGTTGGCCCTGTTTTGACGGTGAAGACGCCCTTTTCACAGTAAGTCTTTGTTGTCTGATAACTGGTGCATAACTTCTATTATCTTGCAGATCCTTAAGTGGTGAACTACCGGCTTCTTGTTTTATATCCACATCAGGGTCTAGTGCCACTTGAGTATTCATTTGTGAACTGGTCAGACTGTTACTAAACTGAGTAAGAACTAGATCTTGACTATCTTCTATTATTTCAGGTGATCCAGCCATTATATCACCTTCTTTAGGGCGAGCAGCCATCTCATCTTCCATATCCAATGGCATTATATGTTTCACTGGTGTCGCTGAAGGTTCACCCCCCTCTTGTGACAACTTGCCAGTAAGGTTTCTCGAGGCTTCCAGTCTATCGACTCTGATTTCGATCTGTTGTACAACTTCATATTGCAACGTAATTAGCTCCTTCAAATTCAGCAGCGGTACCTCCTTAACTAACCTCTTTAATCTCATCTTCATTTCTAAACCACTGTCCCTGTAGCAAGGTGGTTCTTAGTAGATCTTTGAACCTGTCTTTACAGCCATCAGTTGCATTGAATTTACCGCTCATCGCAAATTTAAAGATTCTTGAAAAATCGATAATTTAAAGCTTTCTTGGCAGATTATTGAGACGTTGTCTAGAAATCTGCACAGAACCTGTCAGAAGGTCTCTTTAGTCAGTGCAATTAGAATATTTTGATAACAATATGTCCCTGCATGATTATCTGTCCAGTACATATGGTCCAGTGAAGAAGAAGAGCAAAAATAGGAAGAGTAAGAAGTCTCAACCAGCAGGAGGATCTATAAATATCATTGAACATACTACACAGGTAGTGGGGCAGACTTCTGTAGGAAGTATAGAGCCAACTAGTGGAAAGAGTAATAATAATGTTCTTTGGAAAGATTTAGGTACAAATGAAATAATACATAAACCTGTTTCTGTAAATAAACCCAGTCTACCTGAACCTGTAATACGGCAGAAAGAGACGAAATCCAATGAAACAATTCATAGAGATGAAAGGGGTCATATCTTGACATCACAAGATTTGAAACAAATACAACAAGAGCAAGATCTAAGAGAGATTATACGTCAACGAATGTTAAAGACATTAAATGCTGGTGAATTACAAGTACATCTCCTGAAACAAAAAGGTACTATTAGTAAAAATATATCATATGGATCAGAAGATCCTGGCTCTCAGTTTGGTCAGCCCACTAAAGCTGCAGGTGCTAGTGTGAGTCCCCCTGTTTCTCAACTGGGCAGGAAACTTTATGACGGTTTGTACCCTGATAATAGATTCGACATTAAACCAGGAGCTAGATGGGATGGGATTGATAGATCTAATGGGTTTGAAAAAAAATGGTTCAAGAGACAACATGAATTAAATGAAAAGAAAATATCCCAAATAATGTCAAGTTATAATGATACCGAGAATTGATACGGTGGTTTTTATCAATACACTATTTATAGTATATGTATTATATATAATACAAGTTTTACAAAAGATTTATATGCTCATATGAAGAAGTACATCTATTCCTTTTTGTCAATGGCTGAAGGTGCAGAGGTTTCAAGCTTCTTGACATCTTCTGATTTCTTCTTTTCACTAGATTTCTTCTTTGGGTGTTGTTTTGATGAGTCTGACTTCTTCTTATCATCCGTTTTACCCTTAGCATTCTTGAAAATGTGCTTTAATTGTTTTGTAGCTTTCTTATCCACAGGTGGGGCTTGATTAGCATCAGTATGCATTAACCCATTACCATTCATGGGACCGACTTGATTGGGGATAAAACCTGGTGGACCCATTGGTGGATACTGTAATTGGCCCATTGGAGGTTGATGAGGATGTGGTGGTGGTAGACCTCCCATTTGATGATAACCATGAGGATAACCATTTCCATGAGGATGAGGATGAGGATTAGATGGTGGGCCCATATGTAGGTGTGAACCACTAGCTAAAAGGTCAGGATAGGTAGCATTGGCCATGGCAGGAATATTGTAAGGTAAACTGGCTGGATCTAAAGTGTGATATGAAGTTGCTTGATGATTGGTAGATTCAGCAATATGTGGAATATTTTGATCATCACTAGATTCGATTTGGTTTAGAACAGCATTAAACACGGAAGTAGCCACAGCTTTGTTTGGTGGTAAGACTTCAGGAAGTTCTGTTCCATCTGGGGTGGTTATACCCTTGGTTAATAAACTTTCTAACGCATCATGCTTCTCTTGTTTTTCATCAGCATTCTCACCTTCATTTTTGACCTTAGGCACTTCGGTCTCCTTTTCAGCCTTACCATTATCATTCTTTTGAATTAAACTTAACAAATTATGGCCAACTTCTTTTCTTATCTTATCAGCCTCTTGTTGAGCTTTTTGTTGTTGAATTTGTTTCTTCCTTTTTTCAGCTAATTCGATGTTACTCTTACTAGTAGGTTTTTTAGCAAGTGTTTTATTTTCTGTTGAAGCCTTTGAATGGTAAATAAATTGTCTATCAGTTAAGTTTAATAAGAAAGAGGAATCTAGACCTAAACCTCTCTTGGTTCTTAATCTACCACCAAAAGTATTACCTGCCACAATTTCATGATCAAATAAAACTTGAACAGAAAGATTCAATCCAAGAGTAGTATACCCTACAACTGTACCTTTAGAGAATAATGGAACTTTACCAGAATCTTGAATGTAAACAACACGATCACCTAAATTGAAACGTTGGGTCTTTAATAATCCAAATGATTCTCTTGGATTTAAGACAGCTTCACGAGGAACTTTTGCTAGATTCTTGGATTCAGATTTTTCTAATTCGTGAGAATGGGCAATAACATATTCTTCCACATTTCTAATAGAACCTTTACTTAAAGAATCACTTTCAAACGAAACAGTAACAAATAATTCAGTAACAAACTTAATCCAAGCCTTGATTTCGTTTAACTTCTTTGTGGCATCAGCACTAGATAAATTGGGTAATAATTCTTGTAATAATGGAATATCACTGTTAGCCATCTTGGATAAATTATGAAAGAATTCATGGAATCTGGCATTATATTCCTTTAACAGATTAACTGTTAAATTTGAATATTCCCAGCCCTTTGGATTCTTTCTAGCATAACCTAAAACCTTTTGATGTTTATTTTCAAATTTGACAGGAATACCAACATTAATTCGCTTCCCTGAAGCGTCGGCAATTAAAAATCTAGAAGTAATTCTGGCTAAGAATAATCTATTCAAATTTAATTCCTTAGCAATTACAAATGATGGGAAATAAGAAATCAATCCGGCATCACGGGCAACCATTTCTTTACCAACAGTTGGCTCAGTAGCATGGAATTTCTTGTTAACAGTAATTTTCAATCTTCTTGCACTGCTATAACCATTAATAGTAGTGGCGCCACCATAAGCATAATCACCTAAGAAAATAACACGGGAATTAATTGGGAATTCTTGTTCAATTGGGACTGGTGGTTTTTCGATGTAACGTTCATCCACATTAGTGATGGATTCAACCATTAATTGTAATGGGAATACTTCAGGGATCTTAGCATATGTCTTAATATAGGCACCTTCCTCATTTCTAATTAAACCAGTAACGGGAAGGACCCTGACAAAGGCCCTAATATTCTTCAAAACAATAGCTTTTTGCTTCTTGTAATTCTTCATCATTGAGCCCTTCAATTGATTGAATTCTTTTTGTTCATGGATATCAGCAGCTCTATGAATAATTTTGAAGTGCTTCTTACCATTTGTATCATGAGTATACTTACCTTCAAAAACACTGGTATTGTCAAATATGGAGATTAATTTAGATTCTCTTAAATAAGGCCACTTGGTGTATACAATTTTTTCCAGATACCGTTTTGCCAATTCATCCAAAGTTAAATTATTTTCTTCATAAATATCTTCAATTTCTAAAACCATTGATTGCTGTCTAGATGGTTGTTGGAAAACTAATGTTTCGTTGTATTTAAGAGATGCAGAAAATGGGATTGTTTGTAAGGTTGGGAAACCAGCAAATAAATCAAGACCCATCTTATCATTTGGAAGTAAACCATATTGGATTTGGTCACCTGTTAATTTTTCCAAATGGAATGGTCTTTCAACACAATGATTATGCTCAATATCAGTAAAAACACCCTTTAATGGTGTCTTATAAACAGTATCAACTTGGGGGTTGAAGATAAATCTTAGATCAACACCAGTTTCATTCCTTTGCTTTTCTTCTGGAGATAATTTATCCAAGTAGGGTTCCATGGCGTCTCTTAATTTATTTTCATCCACAAATGGAAGCAGAACAACGGCTTCCCAATCGGCAGTTTTACCGTTCATATCAAGTTCCACAGTGGCTGGATAAAAATCTAAGATGGGTGATTTTGGATCATACATTAATGGTCTTAATACAGGTGGGATTAAATTTTTTGATCTTTCGGGTAAAACAGACATCAATTGTTCAAATGGTTTCACAGGAGCACCTAAGTCAAATTGAACAACTTGATCTAGCCCAAGTCTTAGGTCAGAGATTCTAGGAGCATAATGATAATGGTAATACCAACCCCAGGCTGGGCAACCACGGTAATAATAATATAAAACCCACTGTAGCCCTTCAATATAATTTTTGGCTACATCGGTAATAGCTTCATTATCGTTAAAATGAAATTTATCTTTATAATAAGCAGATTTCCAATCTTCAAATCTTTGATTATAAACAGATTTTTCTCTATCTAATTCCTCTTCATCATCAACAACAATAGAACTTTGATAATTCTTGATTGTCTTTCTCACTTGAGATATACGTTCATGATGTTCATCAGTTGTTTCATGTGGATTAATTCCATCAATATCAAATTTCAAAGAATATGTATCTTGAGATTGTGAATGTACAATAAACACACCCAAATCATGAGCTAATTTTTTCAAAAATGGTAAATTACATTTAATATTATAATCTTCTTCTGGAAGAGGTAAAGATAATTTAGGGTCAGAATCATCTACATTCTTTGGATCAACTTCTGTAGTTAATTTAGTAATCCATGGTTTTATATAACCAACAAGTTTTCTTTGTTGTTTTATTAACAATTTCTTACCTTGTTTAGCTCTCTTTCTTTCACCTTCAAGGGAGATGTTTTCTAATTGTTGATTAAACCAATCAATATCGATATCGTCTTTTTCAAAATTCATTAATTCAAATTGTGATAAATATTCCAACCAAACACTTAGTCTTTTAAAATTAATTTCACCATTATGATTGATATACCCATCTAAATGTAATAAAGCTTCTTTAAACGTTTGTAAAATAACTGGGAATGCACCTTTATTTAAATGTAAATCTGGTAAATTAGGCAAGAAATCGTTACCAATGACGAACATAATTAATATAAAATCATCTAAAATTCTTTCAAAATCGTATTGGAATGGTAAGATATCGGCAAGTTCCCTAAATTCTAATTCCATATATTCTCTTAATAATGAAACATGTAACAAATAAAAATTTTGTTGTTCTAAGGTCTTATGTTGAGAAGATCTTTGTCTTCCAAAGACAACTTCTTCTCTTAACAATGCAAAATGTGGAGCATGAGTGGAAAGACCTAACATAATTAAGTCAGCATCTAACCCATAAATGCAATGTCTTATATTTGTATTATCTTCCTTTGTTGAAGATTTTATACTTCTAATAAAATTCATAATTTTATGTTCCCCTTCACCTGGAACTTCATGACCAGAGAAGACAATTTCGATACCATTCCAATTTGAATCATTAGATACCTTTTCATTAATAAAATATTTTAAATTTTTAGTTAATTTTGCCATAAATTCTGTCCCTGGAGTGATAGCATTAGAATCAAAAACATCATCTTTATTTATTGGAGTATCACTTTTAGCCAGAGCCTTTTCAGCATCCATAGCTGATCTAAATCTTCTAGATCTTTGTTGGTTCATTTTGGCTCTTGGTGCAACACCATCAATGGCCATATAAAACACTTTTTTTGGTTTAATTGTCATAAAAAGATGATCAATATAGGTAAAAATACGTGCAAAAATTTCTTCTTCTGTAAGACGTGATGATGTTACTAGATCCATATCATTACCATGTGTACAATTATGAAGAATTGAATTCATATCCAGATATAAATTATCGAATTCAGGGATTTGAGACCCTTCAATAAGTTGAGAAATCATCGGCCATCTCTCTGAGATGTATCTAAAGAATTTAGGAATACCCATGTTTTAAAAAAAGTCTTATCTTGTAAACAAAAGTTGTGTACCTAGTTGAAAATATATCTTAACCGTTTCGAGAGTCGTTCAATTAAGCAATTGAGTTAAAACAAAACAAAATAAATAAACACTCTAACCTGTTGGGAAACGGGGAAATATACAGAAAAAAGTAGGATAATTTGATATAACAAAAGCGGTAGGTGTTGTATCTAATTCCTGGTACAATAAGGGGACTTTGAATTCCTTTTTAGAGTTGTTAATTAATCATACAATAATGGTTCAAGTTTTAATAAAATCAATACTATCACCTTTTTTTCAGTATAAAAATTAAATCTTGAGGGAAAAACACCAACAATATTTAAAAAAAAAGAGGGTAACTTTGGTTTAAGCATCGTTCTCAACGACGCTGTAAAGAATACCATCAGCGGCTAATCTATGATACTAATCACGTGGAAATGACGTTCCAACTGTAGTTTAAGGAAGAGGCTGGTCGGTTTTAGTCTTATTTATAATGTGTTGGAAGGTTGTGTTGTTAATTTTGAAGTGACTTGGAACTCTCCTCAATAAAAAAAAAACATCTTACTAGTATTGGAGCTAAAAGAGAAGTTCCTTTGCAGTTTGAATAATAGCCCCAGGAGAAACGCTTTTTTTTTTAATTTGGTGAACTGTTTCGTGTTCCAAAACAAACTAAAAAGAACTAGTTTGAATGTACCCACAACAAAGGAGTATAGCAGCCCAGCTAAAACTATTCTTGTACTTTTTTCCCCCAACATGTAACGCCTAAATAACCCAAATCCATTACAAAAAGGGTAATGTTTAAACCCCAGACAAGGGTTCTGTTGGCCTTGTTCTTGTTATAACTTCTCTTTGAAAACTGTCTTCCCTCATCATCATTCAGCCTCAATTTCTACCCTCTTTTTTACAACCTTTTCTGGGTCTTTTATAACATATACAACTCACCAAATATACCTTAACCTTCCAAAATAACAGCTCCTTTCAAAGCTGGTTGTTTGCAGGAAAGTTGGGAGTAACTTCTTGCAGAGTTTAGCCGCCAAAAGCAACTTTTTATACCAAAGAATCAAAAAGTCATGTGATCTCTGAATCGAACAGTGAAAAAAAAATTAAATGTAATAGCATCTCAAATTGGAAGGAAATAAAAGTTAAATACAAGGTTTTATATGCGCTAATTGAGGTTAAATATATTTGGATACGTAGTAAGAAAACATCTTGGAGTGTTATATCAATGTTCAATTTTGGTCAGTCTAATCAAGCAGGTTCCATGGGGAATACTAATACCTCTACAGGGTTATTTGGTAATAATAATGCTAGTAATACAATGAATAATACAGCAACCACGGGAGGAGGATTGTTTGGGAACAAGCTAGGTGGTGGAGCACCTGCTGGTACCACGGGGGGGTTATTTGGTAACACTAATAATAATGCAGCCGGTACAAACACGGCAGGAGGGTTATTTGGGAATAATAATAATACAAATACAACTAATACTGGAGGAAGTCTTTTCGGCAGTGGGGCTATCTCTACTGCAGGTGCTGGAACAAGTTTATTTGGTAACAATGCTTCCACAGCGGCTACCAATACGACTACTACTGGTGGGGGGTTGTTTGGTAGCAAACCAGCCGGCACTACCATGTCTGGTGGATTATTTGGTGCTAATAATAATAACAATACAACAACTGCTCCTACAGGTGGGTTATTTAGTAACAAACCTGCGGGGACTACAACTACTGGTGGATTATTTGGGGCCCAAAACTCTGCTCCTGTTACAAGCGGTGGTCTATTTGGTGCTAAACCGGCCACAAGTGGTGGTCTCTTTGGTAATAACAACACAACTTCTACTGGCACCACTGGTGGCTTATTTGGTGCTAAACCATTAGGAACTACCACAACAACCACTACTGGTGGCTTATTTGGGAATAATAATGCAAATATTAACACTCTTGGAGGTGGTCTTTTTGGGAACCGTAACACTGTGGGTGCACCAACAGGAGGATTATTTGGAACTCAACAACAACAACCTTTACAACAAATATCTGCCATTAGTCAAATTTCTCAATTACCTATAACACCAATGACTAGGATCAGTGATCTTCCACCACAATTAAGTCAAGAAATTCAACAATTGGATCAATATATTCAAAGACAAGTCACAGTATCAAATCATTTAAAAGCTGATAGTGAAGAACATAAAAATTTAGTAGAATCTATTCAAACTGATATTTCATACCTTTCCAAAAATCAGTCTATTATAAATCAATCTTTATCTAATGATTTGAAAAGAATAATGAATTTAAAACAATTAACAGATCAAAATTTAATGGATTCTGAATCATTTACAATACTACTAACACAATTATTAACTAATGGGTCAAAAGTTTCTTCACTAGAATTAGAGAAATTTTTCCAAACAAAGATTAATTCATATCAAAATAAATTAGATGATTTTACAAGAGTACTAAATGATATTGAGAGTGCAGTCAATGGTATTAATAATGACATTTTTGGTAATGATAACAGTAATGATCCATCACTGAATAAATCTCAATCTGAATTATTGAACTCAGATTTATATGTGTTAAAGACAGGTTTAAACACTATTGTGACTGCAGTAGTGGAAGAATTCTCATTGTTTATGGATATAGCGCAAAAGATTGCAGAATTGCATCAAAGAGTGAGGGAATCTTCCAGCTTACAATAAAATAAATAAATAAATATTATATATAAAGTTGCATTAATCTCTTTTGTAATATAATAGTAATAGTGAAAAGTAATATGTACACATTATGAGGGGGTGAAAGAATATAAAATATATGTATATGTTATTAACAATGTATGGCTTTTCCTGGGAAGAGTAGAGAGAGTTGGCCAAATCCCTTCAATGAGCTGCTGCCGCTGCTGCTACCTCCTGAGTATGATAGTAATTTCTGTATCCTACTAGTTTTCTTCTACCCACAATCTCACCTACAGAATAAAACCCAACTAATTGCACACTAATGGCACCATATTTGATCATATCATCTCTTGTCAATTTCCTATACTTTGCAACTAAATCATAAGGTTTATTCAAATAGTGAAGAGCATTACTGTACAGATTACAGTAGACTTTTTGGAATGTTTGTAAATTTGGTGGAACCCACCTTTCCTTGGAATATACTTGTAACGTCAGCTCTTTACCTACTTTACCATAGTATAATAATTTTGATGCTGATTTGCTAACCATATTTTGAGTGGTATTAAATATCTGAAGTCCACGAGTTTGCAACCTACCCAACATTTTTTGTATCTCTAACACTTCTCTTGTCGACGCTTTCTGATAATCCTGTAATTACAGAATCTTGCAGTTGTTGTAATGTTTTACACTCTTCCTTGTTCTTTTCAAATACTCTCCTTTTCTTTGCAGGGACTTTTATTACAACTGTTAAGAAAAAATGATTGGCTTAAAACGTAATTTTACACTATTGATATTTACCAAGTATACTATAACATACATCATATATAATGGTATCTACGCCACACGATTGTTCAAACGAACAGATCTCCGTACACCTTCACCCAAAACAATCACTCTATCTTCTTGTTGCAATCTTGCAAGAGTTTCAGAAATGTCTCCAGAATCAACTTTATCCTGCGAATGTTCATTGATTTGTTTAATCAATTCATTGAAACTCATAGAGTCTGAACTGTATTCAGTAAGAATTCTAATCACTTCACGAGCAAGATCTTCTTGCATCTTACGTTGAATGACAGATTTACCTGTTTGAACTAAATTCATGTCAATCTTACCTGTGTTTGGATCAGTAGCATAATCCTTAATGGCAGTCTTAATCAATCTCACAGCTTCTTGAACATCTTCTAATTCCACATAGTTGGATAATCTCATCTTAGCATGTGCTTCAGAAAGACGGATCATACTTTCTAATTGTCTTGTTGTAGCAGTAATTCTTTTTTCATCAGCTCTTGAATCATCACCCATCTTTCTCATATTAACATATGCTCTCACTAATTCTCTCTTAGCATCCTCAGTAATGACTGGATGAATATTCTCCTTAGCATAATTGATATACATTGTTAAAAATTCCACAGGAAGAATATCATCTTTAGAAACATGTTGTGGTTTATCTTCCAAATATAAACTCGTTAAATGTTTAGCCAATTCTCTATCGGTACTTTCATCAACCTTATCCAAGACAAGATACACTAAATCAAATCTGGATAGCAATGGTGGTGGTAAATCAATATTTTCTGTAACTGGTAAGTTTGGATTATAACGAGAACCAATTGGATTTGCACTGGCTAAAATGGAACTTCTTGCATTTAAAGTAGTAATAATACCAGCTTTGGCAATAGAAATTGTTTGTTGTTCCATAACTTCATGAAGAACAGATCTTGTTGCATCACTCATTTTATCAAATTCATCAATACAACAGATACCACCATCTGATAAGACTAACGCACCACTCTCTAAGACCAATTGTTTTGTATCAACATCTCTTGTCACATAGGCAGTCAAACCAACAGCAGAGGAACCTTTACCGGAAGTATAAACACCACGTGGAGCAATTTTATGAACATATTGTAAAATCTGAGATTTAGCTGTAGATGGATCACCACATAGTAAGATATTAATATCACCTCTGTATCGACCACCTTTTTCAAAAGTCTTATTCGTACCACCAAATAATTGTAAAAGAATACCTTTTTTCACATCATCAGATTCAAAAATGCTTGGTGCAATAGAACGTGCTAAGACATCGTAAAGATCTGGTCTTTCTGCTACATTTTCGATGGTTTCGATATCTTGTTCAGAAATTTTTCTTGTCTCTTCAATTTCACTATTATTCAATTTATTTTGTAAGATTTCCTGTTCTACTGTGGAGGTATCAACATCTAATCTCTTATCAGACACCTTTTTAACATGAACAACGTCAATGTATGTCTTATATAGGGATTTTAAGATACGTTGTCTGGCGTTAGCCCTGACTGGGATAGATCTAAATGTACCTGTCACTTCGATTCTATCACCAGCACGACACGAATCAACTAATTCATCATAAACACATAAGGATACTGAATGAGGAGTTTGACCATCGGGAACCATATCTGGAGTTTCTTGTAATTTAATGACTTGTTTGTCTGCAAAAGAACATCTATTATGGATAAGGGACATTGAATTTGGTTCATTACAATCAATACGTTCACATCTTGCTGGTTCTTGAATAACACCTCTATCAATTTCTACAGCCATGGTATGATCACAAACGTTACATTTAAAGAATGCCACTTTCATATCAGGAATGACCGGAGTAGTTCTTAAGACAAGACCCTTCAAACTAATTAATTTATCAATATCATTGGGGTTCAATTCACGCATACCCTTTTCAGTGTCCACATTATATGGTCTCACTTTATAGAATTTTGTTTCAATATCATCCAAGTTATAATTTAATTGGTTATCTACAACCAGAGAAACCATACAATCTTTAATAGTTTGATCCATAATAGAAATAACTTCTTGTGGATAATTTAATAATTGGTAATAAAGTTCTTCTGTTTGTTTGAAGGCAAGTAAATTTCTTGTATCTAAATTTAAATTACAGGTACCTAAATCTCTCATTTCGTTTAACACACTAACATAATATAAAGCTTCATCAGTGGTGTTATTAACAAATGATTCCTTTTCGTCTAGAATCTTACGATATTTATATTTGAATGACATTAGGAAATTACGGAATTTTGTAGCACATTCTTGAATACTAACATTGGTACCCCAAATAATTCTGACAGGTTCTGTAGAGTCTGAAGGAGCATCTGAAGAAGAGGAAGATGTAATAGTGGCAGATTCTCCTAGACCAGAGAAGAATCTTCTTGGAGAAGAAAGATCTGATGCCTGAACGTCATTTCTTCTCATTCTTCTTCTTTGAGAAGAATTACTACCTAATAAAGAGGAATCACTCCTGATATCAGAAAACCTGCTTGGGCCTGGGGTAGCCCCAGTTTGAGATGAAAGTCTTTCCGCAGCATTAAGTCTGCTACGCCCATTGATTCCACTGTGGGGTTGAGAAGATGGGTAATTAAATGGCGAAGACACAATGTTATTGTAAGTTGAACTGTCAGGACCTCTTCCATTTCTGTTTGCACTATCACGTCCATATGTATCCCCTTGAGATGATGAGGAGTTGTAAAATAATGCTGGAGAAGAGGGTTCAGGTGGAACAGAACCTGGAGCATGGGCTGGAGATGAGCTTTCCGGAATATGGCCGGTAACTGGAGAACTTGGTGGTTCGGACATAATCTTACGTGTTCAGTTGTTCTGTGTAATGTAAAAAATACTTCGGCCCAGAGATTGTTTTTGCCGTAATCTTTCTGAGCTAGAAAGTATACCTTACCAACTGAAAGTCAATATTGGTTTCTTTATCAAAATGTCACTTCGTGGTCTTCGAGATTCACTTTTTTTTTTTGCAGAATTAATTTTTCACAAGATCCAATTAATTTTCCTAATTGGGTAATACCATAATAAAAAGCTGTCTGACGAAGAATTAAAGTTTAAGTGGTGATCCCCTAGCTTTTAGAAATGTTTATTCTATCATTCCATCTCTATGAATGTATATATGTATATGATGACGGTAGGTGGCGGATGCAAGATTATTCTATGGTAGATTTTAATTTTTCCCACAGTTCCATATCTTTAATTCCCCATTTACGTGAACTATCCGCTTTGAAACTTGCTCTAGCTGCATATTCCCTTACGGTGTTCTTGATGGTTAATTTATTATATTGCGGAAGACCCTTTTGTGCAATCTCAGTGACTGTACCTAGTGAAAACGTGCTACCATCTATTTCATCAAATAATTTAAGTAAATCTTTGGTTTCTGTAATTAAATTTTTGGGCTTCTTATTTGATTCGGGATTGTTCGTACCGAGTTCGTTAATAGGACGTTTTTCACCTGGAGAAGCTTCCTTTATTGGAGACATACTTGTCGATTGATCAGGCTGTTTCGTTATTACAATCTTTTGGGATGGATCTATGGGTAAAGGTACATTTTCCATTAAAGAATGAGCAGATGTGTCTTTGAAATATTGTTTATCCTCATCATCTAGTTTATCTATTTCACTTCTTAAATGAACCACGGGGATTAAAGGACCTAATATTTTCTTCTTTGATGAATTTGCATTATTTGGATCCTCTGTATCTAAAAACCCATCAAATTCACCTTCACTTGCTTCATCTTCATCATCATCTTCCTCATCTTCTTCACCACTTTCTAGATTATCAACCCCTGCACCATCACCACCTTCTTCTTCTTCCTCATTTACCCATTCTAAATCAGAGTCATAATCATAATTATAACCAGTTGCCTCTGTAGAGAATGGCTGATCAATTGGTAATGTAAAATCTTTAGAATATGTACCAATAAAAGGTGGTCTGACATTTTCATAAAATTTAATATATTTTTGTGGTATCAATGATAATAGTATTTGAAGTTCTTCATCTGATTTTTCCTTGGTAGTCATTTGTTGTAATAAAGTGACAGCTTTAAATTTAATTTCATAACCTCTTTTCACACGTTTAGATTTAATCCAACTTATTAAAGAATCATCTTCGTTATCGTTTCCCTTTTGAGATAGTTCATTATCAATGGATTGTTTATTTGCTTTAACTTTATCTTCGGACAGTATGAAATGATTTGAAATGATTATATTATCCTTTGCATAAAACGGTAAGAAAGTCTTTTCATAATCAGATTTAATTGAAACTTTTTTGGGAGTGATATGATTTAAACTACTCTTTTTGAAGAAATTACCAATTCTTAATTGTGATCTTTCTTTAGCTTCTTGTTTTGCCTTTTTTTCATTTTCTCTTTTCATTTTTTCTTCTTCACGTTTATGTTTT
Source organism: Monosporozyma siamensis (assembly GCA_003708905.3). Taxonomy (NCBI): domain Eukaryota; kingdom Fungi; phylum Ascomycota; class Saccharomycetes; order Saccharomycetales; family Saccharomycetaceae; genus Monosporozyma; species Monosporozyma siamensis. The sequence goes on along the minus strand of PPOL03000121.1, from coordinate 5,127 downwards.
TCTTCTTCTTTTAATTTCTTCAATTCTTCACGTTTACGTTTTTCTTCCTCTCTTTGTTGTTCCTTTTGACGTTTTTCTTCTTCTCTCTTGGCATCTCTTGCACGTTTTTCTTCTTCACGTTTTTGTTTCTTTAATAATTGTTCTTGTTCACGTTTTAATCTTTTCGTTTCTTTTTCTTTTTTGAAGAGTTCTTTTTTAGATATAGGTTCTTCTTTCTTCTCTGAGGAGAGAGTTTCATCGACTTCCTTAGTTGAGTCGGGTTCAATTGATTTTTCATCTTCTTGAATCGAAGCTTTCTCCTCTGCTTGAACTGTAGCGGTTTCCTCAGTAGGAATATTTTCTTCTACTTTTTCATTTGAGTCAGATTCAACATCCTCAGTTATTTCCTTCGTAAGAATCTCTTCTCTTATTATACCTTCTTCTTTTTCTTCTTTATCAACAACATCCTCCACTTTTGAATCGCTCGCCTGAATTTCCTCCAAATCATCATGTTCATCATCAGCAATTAATATTATACCCTCATCATCATCATCAATCGATATATTTTCCTTCTTTTTATTTTTTACATTTTGAGACCCAACATTTTGGAAAAAGGATAAAATACCCTTCTTATTATCTCCTGACATCACACCTTACCTGTATAAGACAAAATTACCAATGATTATTGTATTTAATAAGACAGATGTTGAGAAGGAAGATTTTGCTCGTGAATGGATGACAGACTTTACAGGGTCTGTTAAAGAATTATATACATAGATATACCATCAAGAATGATGGGTTACACGTTAATTTTAGATCTTTTTTATTTTATTTTTTCACTTTTTACTATAAAATTTACTTTACGCGTTTTTTCCACAAGTTTAACAAAAAAAAGCGACGGCGAGGATTCGAACGACAGAAGCAAGAAATTATAATAAATATTTGTATTGTAAGGGGAAAAGAAGGCTGAAAGAATTAATTATATATTGTGATTTTGATTTTTAAAGCTTATATTTGTCAGAGATGGCTTATTTGGGTAGTTGCTTGAATAGGATATGGAAGGCTGAAATGGGGGGGGGGGATACCTCTCTCTTGCAATATATTCGAAGAAACAAGTTTTTTATTACTTGGTGAAGATGTACAAGTTGTGGTTGGATGATTCTTGCAGAGACATTAATCAGCATTTGTAACTGAATGTGGAATATCTATCAGTTGTAAAAAAAAACACAGATAAGTATATAAATGTATAGGGGGATGGACAAGAAAGTAAGAAACTAAGAAAATGTAGAGATCATAACTTACATATATAACTGAATGTCTTGTCTTGTATATATTTGTGCATATAACTTGTATTTATGAATGATGGCGAGGAAGATCAAAATAAGTGCGGTGACTTCTTCCACTCTCAACTATTTAATACACCTCAAGGGGTAATTACGAGATATGATTTTCCACATGCACCAAAAAAAACCGTATAAATGAGAATCTGAAACTGCGATATAATAGAAAACATGAAGCCAAATAGTAATGTTTCAGATTAGATAAGCCACACTCGATACTCAAAAGGTGGATGATTCAAGTGTTAATGGTTGTTCTTCTTTTTGACTTACGTATGAAGAGATCATACATATGTCCCGCAGTCGTGTAAATTAACCCCCATCCACCCCTTTTGTAAGCATCTAAGAACATCTATACATTACATTCTTACAATATACAAGAATATAAACTATTATTACCTTTATAGGAGAAAATAATAAGAAGCAAGAAAAGTTTAATTTTGAAAATGATCTGCAAATGAAAATGTGGAAGTGAAACAAAAAAATAAAAAAAAAAAGAGTCCAGCCCGGTGAAACTCTTAAACCGATGATCTGCAAGAAAAGTTGGTGAGGATTTTCCTAAGTGTAACCAAAATATGTAGACAAAAGGAACCAAATCAAAACCCAAAAAAGGAGTATGCAACATAATTTTTTTGATTAAACGGTTTTGGAAATCACCGACATGCGTAGTTAATTGTTATTACTTAAAATTTGCGGCAATAACTGCATTGGAACAAATACTAGAAGACATTCAAAGACAAGTATCCACTTAAATTTGTTACCTACTCTATTATTCATATGGGGGAGGACAATACCACTTAATATTGTTTTCTTCTATGCAACAAGAACAAGATAGATTTATTATGAAGAGAATATCATTTCAATCTAGAATAACATTCCTAATGCTTGAAAACTTTATCTCCTCTCAGTCACCAACGTATATCAATTTTTAAATACTAAAATTGTCCTATTTCTCCCATTCTCCTTTTTTTCATTGCCTTTTTAACGATACTTTCTTAAAACTTCCAAGGAAGCAAACACCAAAAAAAATTCATATATAACTTTCTTGAATACTTCACATTTTACCTCCTTTTTCTGTCCTTGGTCACTTCCCTTTTTTTTTGTTGCCTTGTTGTTTTAATTTACAATAGTATAACGTACCCTTACAAAGATCACCATTGCCCAAAGGGGAAACTAAAACTATATTAACAATAATTATAAGAGAGAAAAAAAGAATACGATATAAAATATAATGAGTACATCATTATATTATACCCATCATCCACATCAATCAATGTCATTCAAATACACTAGTCCAACAAGTAACACTAATACTTTACCACATTCAACTTTTCCTTTAAGTGAAGCTGCTTTTTATCCACCAGTAGCTGATACAAAATTTTCTTTACCCTTTAATAATAATAATAATAATAATAATAATAATGAAAGAAGTAAAAGTATGATCAGTACTACTGATGACCATATTATATTGCCTCCTATCACTTCAATAATAGATGAAAATGAGAAGAAAAATACACAGGTTGATAGTATCAATAGTAGTACCAAAGCTACTCCAGAGAGAAGATTTATAAATATCACTCAACATACCCCTATACCTCAGACTAATACTCCAAATATTAATAATAGTAGTGTACGTCCAATCAAGATTGAACCACAACAGCAACACACTACAAATAACTTAAATAGATCTCCAATAACGTCAAACGGTATGACTTGGGATCAAATACCAAGTGATTCAACGACAAATACTAATAACAATAATAATATTCCAAATAATCTTGCCACCTACCCATATTTCTTCAACCCAAATATGTATTATTCTAATCAACCTACTTTTCAACAACCATTTCAATATCAAAATAATAATTTATCGCAATCATATCCACCATATCAAATTTATGTGCCTATGGGACGTACCCCAACGGATCAAAATTTTCCACAACAACAACAAATGATGATGGACCAAATACCACAAAATTATATTCCTCAACAACAACAATTTATTGACAGAAAATCTTCAATTACTATGGTACCAATAAATAATTTTGCTTCAAATAGATTCCCATCATTTAATATTTCATCACCAAGTAATAATAACAATAATAATGATAAAAACAAAAGAAGGAAAAATGCTCTTGATGATGAAGATGATTTAGATGATAACTTTTCAATTAATAATATTCCAAGTTTAGCAACAATTCAAACAAATTTAAATATTGCTAAAAGATTAAGAAAACAATGTCCCGTTTGTGGGAAATTTTGTTCACGACCATCAACCTTAAAAACACATTATTTAATTCATAGTGGTGATACACCATTTAAATGTACTTGGAAAGATTGTAATAAAGCCTTTAATGTTAAATCAAATATGTTAAGACATTTAAGATCACATAAAAGAAAATTACAAAAGGAATTAATTAAAAAAGAGATTGAATTAAGAAAATCTGGTGGATCCACTGATTTTAATAATTTTATAGAATCCACATCAAATAATATAAATAATTAAATAATCAATTAGTTATAATTTTTAATGACAATATTCATATTACTAGTTTTTTTTTGCCTTTATACGATTTATAAATACTGTAAGTTACTTGTTACTACTATTATAATTTGGTGTACTCTTTTTTAGGAGTTTTGTTGGAAAGTCTCTTGTCTTTTTTCAAGTTAAACTACTGAGAAGTGAAAAAAAAAGATAATCTAAGTCTATAGCCAACATAGGGTATTCATTGAAAACAAATATTGTGGTTGTAATATCCCCAAATCCAGTAGGATCTGGACAGGGGAGTTGCCGAGAAGTACAGGGGATTACTGTAATTCGATGCAATGGAGTTGAATTTTACCAAGGGGTTTGTTGCACCGAGTGATATATAAGATGCTCGAGGAGTCTAGCAGGATTATGTATTAGTGGTACACTCCCAAGAGAGAAAAGGAACAACCAACATCAAACTTTATTTAGTCTAGATATTCATACGAATATCTAGGTCATATATATTATATTAATCAATACACAGATATATTACATGTTAATATACCCTAACTTATATTATAACCCTCTTTACAGTACGTTTTATATCCCCCAGTGGCAAAAATAATTACCACAGTGGTAAAGTCCATTTAATGTCTTGTTATTCCCTTATCTTCGGTCTATTAAAAAAAATTCAAGAAAATGGCAAAAAAGGAAAGCTTGATTTCGCCCAGGATCGAACTGGGGACGTTCTGCGTGTTAAGCAGATGCCATAACCAACTAGACCACGAAACCATTTATTTCATATTTGGTGTTGTAACTCAAGATTGATTTAAAGGTTTAAATCAATCATACCTATTTGGTGCACGGATCTTAGTTAATCATTTTTCTTCAGTTGCTAATTATCCCCGAACTGTTCCCCGCATTCTGAGTTTTTCTTACAAAGTAAAACTCCTTACAGGAACGTCTATTATTGTGAAAACTCCTAACTGCTACAGCCACATGAACTCTGAATACAATGGTAAAGTTCTAAGTTAAATCTTTATTGTTATCTACTATTAGGTTATTAGCTTCTCTATTATCCGATTATGTTACTAGCCATACTAACTAGCTAGTAATGGTATTACTGGTTACTACTTATATTGTTATTATTATTTTTGGTTATTAGTACTAATAGTTATTAGTACTATGCTTACTCGTTATACGATCATTTGATGTAATGCTTACTCAACCGTATAACTATTGTTACTGGTTCTGTTACAACCACTAGTATTACTACTATTGGTTATCTTCATTATCTGTTTTATTGTTGTTCAATCTCAAGACTTTATAACTGCATAAGTT
>PPOL03000120.1:0-24638 GCA_003708905.3 Monosporozyma siamensis | reverse complement strand
TTGATAAGAAGTAGCGCCCATAATGTTACTATAAGTAACAGACATTCTTAGCTTTAATATTAATAGTTTTTGGTTATAGTATTATTGAAGTAGATCTTCAGTTGTATAATGTATAAAATATATGTAATACATAATATATCACTTTGTCATAAGTATAGTAGAAGAATAGTTAGTTTGCCTTATATATGGTAAAACAGGGAGTCATTTTATTTAGAATAGGTATGAGTCAAGATCCTTACATCCTAGGAAACATATCAATTAGGAAATGTAGATACCTATTTGGTAAACATCCTTGACTAGTCATCAATATGCGGCTGAATGCGCATGAAATAACCTATGGATTCATTTAGACCCAATATCTAGCATAATATTATTAAGGTAAATCTTGTTCTAGTATCTCCAAAACAGAATGATGACTGGTGAGTAGAATTTAACATCTACTTTTTTTGCACGCCTAGAAATTCACAATTGTATTTATTCCTAAAGCACAAAACCTTATAATATTTTACAATTGACGTAAACTACAAACTACTCTTACAAGGTTGTTTTGCAACGATCCGTAAATGTTAGGAGTCTATTTTCAATGTTGTATTACAAGTTCAATTAGTGACACTCAATTACTTGCCTTTAATACAATGAAAACACACTCTTTTTAAAACTGTTATTTGATTTCAGACATTTTCAGAACATTCCTGGCGTTAATTTAAGATGCAGGATTCAACCTCTTGTTCATTTTTTATTTGATTTAAATATCACTTTAAGTGTGACACTTTTTTTCATAAAGCTCATCTCGAAAAAAAAAATTAATGGTAAATGAAACCTTTCAAAAAGACAAGTGATGAGTTGCCGTTAAGACCACGACTACAACCAAAGGAACCTTCCAGTCCTCTCAATTATGACAGAATCCTTTACAACTAGCAAGAGAAACAGAAATAGGCTGAAAGGTAAGGATTTTTTTACTAGGTTAGGTGCATGCAGAAGCACAATCCATGATTCTTTAATGTTTAGAGATCTGCAGAATCAATTAGAATCCATTGCTGATTCCATCAAAGCAATTAGATGTTTGGCCATTGGATCCTTTACAGAAGATTTTCCTGCCAGGTATCAGCTGGCTTTATTACTAGAAATCATAGAATATATCAAAGCAAGTAGCGGAATGAAACATTTATTAGTATCAATATATGATCCTGTATTTGTCGAAGAAGATAGACGGTTTATTGAAAATATGGGTCCAGATTGGGCTATTGATGAAAAATTACCCTTGGATGGTTTTACAAGTGATTCAACTCTTTTTTTTCTTCCGCATGCCCCATTAGATTTAACAGAAAAAGTTCTACTTAATGAGAAACCCAAATACTATTTGGCAAACAATATTATCCAACATACTGATAGATGCACGGCTTCACAATTAAATACAAAATATCCACTTATTAGTAAACTAGTTTATATATTACAGAGCTCTGAAAATGTTCCAAAGGAGGATACTAAAGCTGACAAGGTGGATTCTCAAACTGATGAATTTACAACTTTTGTCTCGAAGAGAAATAGAAAGAATAAGAAAAATAAATATGTATTCCAAGAACCTGTAATTGATTATTCTATAATAGATACATATTTTAAGGACTCTAAGATTTTGACAGATTTTAAGAATGGTGACAATTTGAAAGAGAAACCATGGATCAATTCATTCTCAGATCTAACATTTCACATTATCACTTAAAGGAATAAGTATGACAAATGGCTGTACCTGAGAATACGATAACAAATAATGAAATTTTATTCATATGTAATATACCCACGTTAATTTCTCTGTAATGAGACAGCATATGCAACCTTAGAGAGTGGACTAGACCTGAATAATAGAAGTTTCTAACCTTTCAAGCATGTATATATTTCGTAGCATTATTATACTTTGATACAACTGTAATTTATAAGAAACATTATTTTAAATTTGTGCACATAACAGTTTATTTAATATACATAAGACAAATGATATATAGAGTGTTTTCTACTGGTCTTAATTTTGATAAGATTCCCAGTTGTCAAGGATATTTTTGATACGTTCAGAACCAGTCAAATCGTAAACATTTTGGAAATATTCTTTAGTTAATTCGAATGGCTTAGCAGTCAAATTTGGAATATACTTACCTATTAACTTATCAGCCTTGACGTTTTCCTTAATGACATTCTTGTTCAAGAAATTCTTAAATGGTTTAACACCACTTCTTAAGTAAGAAGAGTGGAATGGAACAGAGATACCACGTAATGGAATACAAGCAAAACCTCTTTCTAATTCAATTGGTTGTGGTTTGGCTAACGCTCTCTTAGAAATTTCATCCACAATTTCAAATAAGTGAGATTCAACTTCTTCTAGAGATATGGATTCTCTCAATTTAACAATATCAATCTTTTGCATCTTGATCACATTCAATGTATTAGATAAAGTATCTAAAGCTCTTAAATCACCAGCGGCCACATATTGTTGGTTTTCAACATTGTGGTTAACAATTTCTAATAACCAACCAGTTCTCTTGGCAACCTTTTCTACAACAAACATTAAGGCTTCTTGGTTAAAAGTGGCAGAAACCCTACCTGGATTAACAGCAATCATACCATAATTGGATCTACCTTGTTCATCTCTTGGCACAGCAACTTGCATAGTCATACCTCTGTAGAACACAACTTCCACTAAGGATTCAATAGACATAATATCAGCTAAAGAACACAAAGCAGCATATTCACCTAAGGAATGACCAGCAAAGGCTGCATCAGCTGGAATCAAACCCTTGGACTTCAAATCTTCGAAGGCCGCCTTTTCCATTAAAGTTAAAGCTGGTTGAGTAAATTGAGTAGCAGATAATAAACCACTTAGAGATTTAAAAGTGAAAGAGTTTGTATTTTCATCGATTTCTTTAAAGATCTTTTCAGTCTTAACCTCATCATCAATAATGGTTTCAAAAATCATAGAAGTATAGTTTTCTCTAATCTTTCTACCTTTTTCACCACCAAAGTAAATAGTTAATTCCTTTGGATTGTTTCTGACAATATCTAAAATAGAGAAACCATAAGTATGCTTGAAATGGTTATCAGCTCTGTCCCAAACATCTCTAGCAACAGCAGACTTTTCGTATAAGTCCATACCCATGCCTTGTTCTTGAGAACCTTGACCAGTGAAAACAAAGGTAGAAACTGGTTGTTCAACTTCAGCTTCACCAGTTAACACAACAACATCTTCATCATTCTTGGTTTCAAACTTAATCAACTTTCTACCGTTGATCATACCAACGTGTTGGATACTAGTCTTCAATGGAGTGTTTGGTAAGACCATGTTTTGGAATTGACATTCGTAAGCACGAACTCTAGAAGAAACACTATCGGCCGCATAGTTTTCAATCAAAGCACGGATAGCAGCAGAGGAGTACATACCATGAGTAATAGTACCTGGTAACTCAGCGTAGCTAGCAAAATGACGGGAAACATGAATTGGATTCAAATCACCAGAAATTCTACCATATGTTTCGTTAGTACTTGGAGATTGAGTGTCCAAGACAGCAATTGGGATGGCATTTTCTAAGTTAACCTTTTGTTCTAAAGTAGAACCATTTCTCTTCAAGAAGTCAATGACTGGATTACCATAAGATTCAGCAGCTTCATAGTCAACAATACCAATTTCAACATTTTCTTTGGTTGGTAATTCTAACTTGATTGGACCTGAGCATTGAACAGAGGAGAAAACACCAGCGTTCTTGAAAGTGACTTCAGTTTCGGTTTCAAAAGTTAAAGTTTTACCTAATAAATCGATGTCTTCATCATCTAATTGGAACCATTCCTTAGAGCGTAAAACAGCAACATCCTTAGCAGATTTAACATGCATTTGATAAATTGGTTCAGTGATCTTTTGGAAAGTATTTTGGAAATCATTGTAGTTACCTCTGTAGAAGAAAGAAGAAATAACTTCCATAACTGGCTTGCCATCTCTAGATAAAGTACCAACAACTTCGACAACCTTACCATTTGGTTGGTTAACAACAGATTTGATAACAGCAGAGGTGGAGATAACATCACCTTCTTGCAGTGGAGAAGCACCTGGGACCATCTTGTAACCATTAGACATATGAACTAACTTTAATAAATCACCATCAACAGTTTCAGGGAAGATAGCTTTGATAATAGCTCTCCAGCCAACGACAATAGCGAAATCCATTGGAGCTAAAATCTTTCTGCCTGATCTGGCAACGAAATCTTCACAGTTGTTACCAATGGCATGGGTAAATTCAGCAATAGAATCAGCGGTAATAGTAAAATCGGCACCTTCAATGACATTTCTTGGGTCAAAATCTAAGTTAAATGGTTCATCAATCCATAATTTCCAGTACATTTCCTTAATACGCTTGTTACGGTCTTCCATGATTTCAACAATTGGGGCAAAACCATCGTCAGTGTTGTAATGGTAGAGTAAAGGTAAAACGACTGGAACACCATCCATGGTTCTGTTTTCAATTAAACCTAATTCAATGATATTATCTTTAACAAGTTTTAACACAGCGGTTTTCTTTTGTTCACCTTGGACACGTTCAGTTAAAGTAACAACAGTAGCAGAGGATTCATTTGGATTTTCAATTTCAACAATCATACGGTGACATGGTTTGAAGACCTTTTGAGCAGCATTACCAGTATATAACTTCCCTTGAACAAATCTTTCTGTGGTAAAGAAAGCGTATCTCCAATCTTTCTTGTTACCAGCTAATAATTTAAACCATTCGTTAGGGTCAGTAGCAGTGTGAGCTTGAAGAACGACCTTTTGTTCAACTTGTTCGAGTGGGGTAGCTAATGGTTCTTCACCTCCAAGATATTCAACAGTTGGAATAGAAGCTTTGTCATTGTTATAATAATCTTTAACTAATCTTTCAATATGACCTTCATGAACACTGTCCATAATGTCCTTAATTGGTTCATCGATTTTTTTAGTAAATTCAGCAGCAACTGGACCGTGTAAGATACAAGTTCTCTCAACGTCTTCGTCAATGACAGTTTCAATAGCTTCTGATTGCCATAAGGAATCCTTCTTGAAGAAGAATTCAAATCTATGATCAAGAATTGGAACGAATGGAACTGGCTTTTGCAATGGGTTTTCACACATGTTTAAGAAGTGATCAACATCTTGAGCGTTCATGTATTGTTCCTTAGCAGCTGGAAAAGCGGTGAAGACAGCATCTAAAGCCTTTTCAGGTTGACTTAAGATAGTGTAAGATTGAATTACAGAAGTAGTCTTCTTAGCAGTGAAACGTTCTTCAACACGACGTAAGAAATCACCAGTAAAGTTTCTCAAAGTAACATCAATCCATGAATTAGTCTTCTTAATGAACATTAATTCGACTAATCTCTTAGCAACTTCTTCATATGTCATTTGAGTAATGTCACGAACTTCACCATTAACGGTGGCGAACCATGGTTTATGAGTATCAGCATTCAGCTTCTTAATAATGTAGTCTCTTTTAGCATCTAAAGCAGGTTGTAATTTGTTCTTTGGTAAGTTGAAGATAGTGTCATCCATTTCCTTCCAGAAGACAACACAACGGGTAGCAATCTTATGGATTGGTTCACCCATTTCAGAACGGACAGTTAAGATACCACCAGTTGGCTTCTTGTAGGTGTTTTCCCATTGAGAATCTGGGACACCGCTACAGTCAATAATAGCTTGTTTAGCCGCATGAGAGGTCTTAGCTTCCTTGGCAATCATAACTCTAGAACCGAATAAGAACCCATCAAATGGCATTGGTGGGTAATTGAACTCAGTAGACCATTCACCAGTTAAATATGGATAAGTATCTTCAGCAGAACCGAAACCAGAACCGGCAATAAGAACAATGTTAGGTTGTCTTCTAATCTTAGAGTACATTTGTAAGATGTTAGCATGGAAATCTTCATAAGAATGGTGACCACCAGCTCTACCACCAGTCCATTGTAGGACGATTGGGAAGTTTGGATGAGCCTTAGCAATACTAATGACTTGAGAAATAGCGTCAATAGAACCTGGTTTCAAACCTAAGTGTGTTAAACCTAAAGTTTCAATATATTCAGTGGCCACTTCAAGAGATGGAACACCAGCACCGATAGTAACAGCTTCAATTGGATAACCCTTAGCTCTTAATTCTCTGATTAATGGAATACCCCATTGTAACATTCTTGGGTTGACATAAATCAAATTAATAGATAAACTGTAACCAGGTTTGATTTCTGCGACGATTTCATCAATAGCTTTAGTCATACCTTCTGCGGAGAAATAACCACCACCAGCTAATTCAATTTGGTAACCAGCATTAATGGTGTCAGCAACAAACTGTGGAGAGACAGTAGTTGGGGTCATACCTGGAACTAATAATGGAGCTCTACCAATTAATCTGGAGAATTTGGTGTCGACATAAACTTTCCCATTCTTGTTCTTAATTAATCTTGGACGGAATTCTTGTAACCAATCTTGATTTCTCTTTAATTGAGCGGCAGAAATATCAAAGATTTCTTGTTTGAAACCATAGTCGTCTTCAGGGTTAATATCTAAAGCACCAGCAATAATGACACGAACACCAGTACCATCCTTATTACGGTGTGTTAAGACACCTAACCCAGAGGCACCACCTGGGCCGAAATCAAGGATATGAGAAGCAGAGAATTGACAAGCGGTTTCCCAGTTGACAGGTAAGTTGATAATACAGTCTACAACTCTAGCAATTAAGGAACCGTTATAATTTCTTAAATCTTGACCATCAAAAGTATCATAGACTGGGATCTTAATATCAGCTTGTTTGATTTCAACATCTTGATTCTTTAAATCTGCTAGAATGGAATCATTAGCAGCGACTAAAAGATGAGAATGGAATGGAGATGTAATAGGTAAGAATCTGTTTGAGAATTTCAATTTTCTTTCACTGTATGGAATTCTAGCTTGGTCTAATCCGGCTGGAGCTTTAGCCTTTCTCAATACCAAATTCAAACCATATAACGATTGTGGTGGACCAGAGGCGACTAAATTTCTAGCACCATTGACTAAAGAAATGACGACATGTTTTTCCTTTGGTAAATGAGAATTAGTTTCATCGATATAACTTTGTACTTGTTGTTGAGATAAGTTAGAGATGGTTAACATTGGAGATGGAACACCTTCACCATTTTCTACGGAGTCATTAACAATAGAGGGTGGTAATGAGGTGTTTGGATAAGTCAAATCACAACGAACACCAATGAAGAATAATATAGAGATTGCCTTCTTGATGATATCTAAAAATGATTCCCAAGAATCAGATTCTGCAATGGCAATGGCAGTGACTAAACCTTGAGAATGACCAGTGGCACCAGCTAAATGGTCTCTTAATTGACCTGGAGTAAAACCAAGGATCTTTGCTGTCACAGCATAGTGAACTAATTGGATGACACCAATTAAAGGACAAGAGATTGGGATAGATAGTAAGTAGTCTACATCTGGAGTTTTAGATGGAGTATCTAACCATTCCAATAGATCAAACCCTTGAGTGAAGACCTTTTCAGCACCTGGAGTAGATTTAATTAAATTGTTCAAAGTTTCATGAGAAGTTTCGATAATATCTGAGATCAATACGTTGTAAATGGTATATAATTCTCTTAATTCTTCAAAATAGTCATCTGTATTACCTTGACCACCGAAAATGGCGACTAATTCAGATTCTTTATTATCTACAGATTGAAATAATGCAGATTTAGTATTTGTGGTGGCAATTTTATCAGTAGCGATAAATGAAGCATTTAAGAAATTTTTAATTAAATCTTTCACTTTTAATAAAGTAGTGAATTCATTTTCTTTTGAAAGTGTAGCAGCTAAAGTATGAATATCGTTACCATGTAGATAACTATTTTCAAATTCTTGTAAAGCAACATTTAAGACTTCATCAAATTGAGTCTTAGTTTCTGGTGTTATTAAAGATGCGACATAAGCGGCAAATTTCCCTAATAATTCAGCAGAAGAAGAAGGTTCATCATCAGCAGCAAAACCTTCAGTTGGTTCTGGTAAAGTCTTCTTGAATTGTTCTTGTAATTGGAATGCAGCAAAGAAAGAAACGTTAGGGACAGACAATTTATGTTCGATAGAACCGTGTGTTAAAGTTAATGATCTAGTAGACATTGTATTTAAGGATGTTTTTATCAAAATAGTTTATTTTTTTTTCTATTTATAAATAGTTTCTATAACGAAGGACAGAAAAGACAAAACAAAGTATGGCTTTAGTTGTTGGATAGATTTAAATATGAATATATTTCTGGTAAGTAAGTCAATAATTATGGGTAAATATTTTTTTTTTCCTTCTTCGCAATTTAGGTATCGAAAGATTTAAAAAAGATATAGTAACGAATAACTATCAATTGGATATGGGGAATGAGTGTAAATGAATGTTTATTTCAAAGTTGTTCTTTTCAATTGACGCAAAAGAAGGCAAAAAAATAAACTTGGTGCAGTGTGAATAAATATGAATAGAATAAAATAAATATATATAAATGTGTGTATATATATAGGCCTCTCTCTATATATATTTATCTATCTTAATATTCAGTCAATTGCGTGTTTGTGTCAAAAAAACAGATAGAATGTGAAAGCCAATTACAAGTAAATATGAAAACCTTACCAATTATATTAATCTTTTTAATCCAACCGGTTGAGGACAAGTAGACAAGAAGATATTGACGACGCAGCGAAAACGAAACAGAGATCGAGAAAAGAGGAAGCGAATGATTATTGTTGTTAATATTGCAGATGCCCACAAAGTCTCGAAAGACGCGTTGCTCGAGCGCAAAACAAAACGCAGTGACAAAATAATTTGCACATGGCGCCAAAATTTTTCACATGGCAAGAAAACTGGAGGAAAATTTTTCAGTCGAGGAGGGTAACGAGTCACATGGCCGGACAGATCCAAATTCCAACAATATCTGTCGTTTCTCTCAATGATACAAGGAGTTTTACTACTGTTACTATTGCTACATTAGGTGTTGCTAGAACTTTTAATGAGGTGAATGGCCGTGTCATTTTGTGAGCTGCTTTTAACAGCTTGCCACTTGATTTATTGTGGCTTATATATATCTAATTTCATTTCAATCGTAAGAAAAACTTTTCTTTTTGTCTTGTTATTAAGAGAACACCTGTCAAAAAAACCGAATTGCTTAACTGATTTAATATCACATTCATATTTTCACATGGAATTTGTTGGTGCGTCAAAATGAAATTGCCAGATTCGTTTGTTGAAGTAAGCAACAAAGACCACAAAGAGAGAAATACCCTTTTGGGAAACGGTTTCCTCATCCATACAGAATTTCCCTTTGAGGTAATTTCCGATAGATTGGCTGGCAACTCTTGCTCAATCTTTTTTTCCTTTCTTTTTCCTTTTGTGATTCTCCGGTTGTAAATCTCATCAAAAATAACACTCTGTGTAAGGCTGTAGTTATTTGTTGTACTTATGATTTTATTTTGAAGACTTTTTCAAGACAATCTCCATGTGTGACATTTTTGGTTTTGAACAAAACGTGTCTATATACAACCTCGTTTTCATTTAACTAGGTCTTGCTGAAGTATTTACAACGCATCACTGAAAGAAAAGATAAAACTAATCTCAATATAGTCTTTCTGGAATATTATAGGCAATGGATTATTATAGAACCGATGTCTCCTAATTCTCCCCCTTTTCGTAACTCTAAAACCACTTTAAAATATTCCTCTTTAGTGAACAATTTTCACTGAAGATCCACTTCATTCTTGCAAGTACCCCTAATTGGTACTGCTTAAAGAGATAAACTCATATAATGTAGAGCAAAAGCAAGGGGGAATGGAGAGAGAATAAAATGAAATGGATGCAGTGAACTGGGAATGGAATAACTTTACAGATGGGTTGCTATTTTAGTTAAAATAACATAGAAACTCCAGTTTGTATTTGTGATGACGAAAGATTACTATATAAAATTCAACAAAATTCTTAACATTCTCATACAAGGGGTTTCTAAAAAAAACCCTATAACTAAACTATAAACTTCAATGTAGTAGGCAGTAGAACCCCAATAAAGACCTCTTGATTATAGTGAGTTTCCTCTTCCCCTATTTTTCAGAATACTCCTATTAAAGTCAATTCCAACCCTAATCTCATCTTGAACCCTGTTTATTGTTAGCAAAGTAATGTTGCTTAAAAATTTCACAGTGGAATTTCTTATTTGCAAAAATTCAACAGATCAATGAATTCTATAGAATTTCTATTGTCTGTTAATTGAAATTTCCTCTTAAACGAGGCTTTCTCGATCTGGAAATATTTTTTTTCTTTTTTGGACGTTTGCTGCTCCAGAAAAGTTTTTTGTTGAGAAAAAGGTACACAATAGACCCTCGTCACTTGCTTGATTCGCATTGTATAATTTCTTTTTAAACAATGTGAACAAAGGAATTTTAAAATAAGTTTGCCATTGTGCTATTGTGTTCAGATTCAACGAATTTTCCTCTTCTGTCAATTTTCTCGAGATCTCAGATCTCTGCGCCTTAACAAAAATAAAAAAATTATTAAATCTTTTTTCATTCGTTTAGGTGCCCATTAATTAATTACCGATGGGCTTGTTTTAGACAATGGAATTGGATTGTTTGACAATTAATCCTACTTTCTTAAAGTGTTCCTCTTTTGTTGTCTTTCCAAACCAAAACTGCAAAAAAATAAGATTTTGTTGCAACTTTACAAAATTCTCTTGACCAAAAGAAATTTCTTTGAATTTCAACATCATTTATCGAAATGAATTAATACAACAATTGCAACAACCACAACACTTTCTTCGTCACTATTTCTTCCTGATCTGTTAAATTTGTCCATTTTTTAGACTCTTTCTGGTAATAAAAATGTTGCAAATATATATAAATAAGATTATATATATTAGTGAGGATATATTTTTTCCATACACAACTTCTAATCTAAATAAGTTTTCAGTATCTACTTCATTTTCTTCCCCTCTCTTGCTGTCAAAGTGATCAAGTCGATTTATCAAATTTTGGGTTGTATTCAATTTAAAGATTATAAGACAAAAAATAAATAAAAAATGATCTTCAGTAAAAGAATACTACTAAGTATTTCAATCCTTTTCAGTTTTGCAGGTTTTATCTTTGTTTGTATTGCCACTGCAGGTACTTCCTCAAATTACAAACCAATCACCAACGTCTATTTAGGTGATGCCTCTATTGCCCATATCAATGTTTCTAAAGTTATTCCTGTTTTTGCTCCAGTGTTAGATGTTCTTGGTGCTGCTTTATTAGCTCCAGGTGCTGATGACGAATTAGTCTTCTCCACATTGAAAACCGTTTCTCAATCCTCTGTCTTAACTCCATTTTTAACTTTATTAATTAATTGTGAAAATACTACTACTGCTTTAAATGCTATTATGAATTTGACTCCTTTAGTCTTAAGTAGTGGCTCTGGCAACACAAAGACTGAATTAGATGGATTCAATGAATTATTATCCACTTCTAAGAACAGTAACAATACAGTCGATTATTTACAATCTTTATTAGACGAAGTTCAAAGTTATAACTCTTCCACTATGTTAACTCTTGAAGATACTGCTTTCACTTTATTAGAAGATTCTTCTAATCCAGCTAATACCACTGGTAGTTTAGTCTCATTGTCTAATTTGACCTTAGCTGAAATCGCTCCATTATTACCAGCTTTCAACTTATTACAAGGTTCTAATAACGTCACTGCTACATTCTTAGCTTTAGAAACATTAATGAATGCTACTATTCCAACTAATACCGCTGAAACTTTATTCTCTGCTTTGCAAACTTCTATTAACTCTGGTTCCAATTTAACCAGTGTTTTCTCTAGATTATCCGCCATTATCCCATCCAGTTTAGCCGATTCTGCTGAAGCTGTTGAAAATATCTTACTCTCTGCTAAGAGTGCCAACACTACTTTAGGTTACTTAGAATCTATCTTAGATGCTAACTTAACCTCATCTGCTACTGCCAAGAGTGTCTTATCTACAATCTCCAACTTATATGACGATGCTACTAATAAGACTCTTGTTTTATCTTCTTTAACTGGGTTAGTTTCTGCTGTTGGTAATGCTAATGTTACTACTGAATTAACTACTTTATATAATATTTTATCTGAAAGTAACGATGAAGCTGGTAATGTTAAGACATTAGAAACTCTACAAGGTATCATTACCACTGATACTTCAAATAATAAGTATATTCCATATCTGTTCGATATTTTACAAACTTCTAAGGATCCAGCTGCTTCATTCAGTGCTTTACTTAATGTTACTTCTTACGCGGCTTCTAATTTAGTCGAATTTACTCCATTATTGGGTCTTTTAAAGAATGCTACTACAATTTCTACCCCAACTGATGAACAATTATACGAAATTATCCCATCTGTTCTTGAATATTTAAACATTCCATCTGCATTTAGATTATCTATCTTCTCCTTATGTTACATTAATGGTGAAGGTAAGATTACTCAATGTTCTAAATCTCATGCTGTTCAAAACTTAGATTTTAGAAGTATTATTTACAAGGCTTTAATTGAATCTGATTTTGAACCATATTTAGCTGCTTTAAACATCACTGCTGATGATTTACAATTACAAGGTAATTTATTAAAGAAAGAACATATGTATGTTCCTGCCATTAGAGCTGTCTTAGCCTTTAACATCTTATTTATCGTTTCCTCCTTCTGCATTATGTGTTTCTTCATCTACATGTTAATTAGACATACTGCATTCGCTTTATCTCATAAAGGTTGGTTTGGATTATTGACATTATCATTATTCTGTTCATTATTCTCTGGTTTAGCCGCTACTATTGTTGCTTGTATGATTACCATTATTAAATCTGGTACTCATCACGATGCATTCAATGTTGTTTATACTACAGGTAGTGCTTATTGTGGTTTAGTTTGGTGTGCATTTGCCATTTCATTTATTACTTCTATGATTGTGGGTGTTATGTGGTTGAATCACTGGAGAGGTGCTCATGATAGTAGCTTACCATTTGTTGAAAAGGAATCTGAAACGGTTGACAATAGTGTCGAAGTTTCTTCATCATCTTCTTCTAAAGTAAGTAAGAATCAAATTGTCACTGCTGAAGAAAAGGTATAGTTGAACTAAAATTTTCTTTCTTCAGGTCAAATACCCTGTTCAATATAAGTAACCAATATTCCTTAATAAATAATAATAATAATTAAATTGGATCGAAATTACAAGATTGATAGATTTTCTTTTCTAAAACAATGTTAATATTCAAGAAAATGTGTCAATAAGAAACAATTAGTTCTTTTAGTATAGACTCTTTTTCCATTTGTAAATCATTTATATAAATTTGCAAACAAAATACCTTTGTTTTTATTTAAGCTATTGCCTTTAAAATATTATATAGTACCATGTGCAAAACGAATGTATAATGAATAAATATGTATGTATGTATGAAGATATGTTTAATAGATTAAAGGTTTCTTTTCAATTGGTTCAGACATATAAACCACTTGCGGACGTCTTACAGATCTGACAGAACACCAAGTGATGAAATTTAATAGGATAGCGACAACAGCACCCCAAATTAAACCTTGATAATTCTTTCCAATGTTTAATTTAATACCGTATGTTTCATTATCTTGTAAAATCTTACGTATGACTTCTAACACGGCCACACAAGTGCCTGCACTAATTAATAATGATGCAAATGCCAAGAATGAAATAATGGCACCGATGACTTGAACAAATCTTAAATGAATGACCCATCTAATTATACAGACTATTGTGGTCAGGAAGGATAAAATGATACCGATTAATAAAGTGATGAACATACATTTAATTAAATCGTTGAAATATTTTAATTTTGATTGGAATTTCTCAGGTAAGAGAATAGAAGCAGAGTCTAAAGTGGATAAGATCGAATTATCTTCAATGTTATCGTATAATAATTCTTTCAAGTTGAAATCTTGGATACTTTTTGGGGAGGTACAACTAACGATTGAGTTGTTTGTACTTTCAATACAATATGACCAAAGACCTAAGTTTATATAACCGGGGAATGTAACATCTACAGTTGCAGAAGATATCACTGAACTAATGGAGATGTTAGTTAGATCTATTTGTGTGGTGTATATGTTGTTGATTGGATAATAGTTTTTGGTGGACCCAGCACATGCGATGATGGCCAGTATGAAAGCAGAGAAGGAGAAGAATGCAGTGAACAGTAGTGTAATAACGTTACCCATGGTGTGTGTATAGTATGTGGTCCGTGTTGCAAGATTGGATCAAGAGTTGCCGAGATCTACGACGCAAGGGCACCTATCTTTATATATCATGTGTGAATAGTCAACAGAAGTGATCTAAATATAGCCAGCAACAAGTGCCCTGCATTGCTCGAGAGAGAAATTCAAGAGGCTTGGCTTTCCAGCAACAATAAACTTTGCGATGTTGCAGCAACAAAGAAAAACAAAGCAAAACGTGGCTCTGCAAGCTGTTATTTTTATTATTTTTATTAAACTAACTCCTCTTTCAAAGGTGATTAACAGCAACTGCCACTTGTTAGAGGGACTCTTAATGTCTATATTTAGAGGGTTAAGGTGTGCAGTGGGACGTGGAATGTGTCACAGTGGGTTCATGATTTACTGTGGCAGTCACATGATTTCCACGTGACTTTCCGGGTTTTCCTGCCATTTATTAAGAGATCCGCGGTGGGTATTGGAATAGATACGTACCTTTGAAGGTGGATTAAAGGTCCATTGGATGCGCGTAAAGTGGCTGTGACTGTTTCAAAAAATGGGTTATTTCCAGGCAGTGCAAACAAAGAGCTCTGGAAGACCCCTGCTGTCACCAAACGAAAAGGATATAATCATTAGTGATTCAGTAGGGTTATATGAAAATAAAGAAAGAATCAAGAATAAACAAAACGGTAGAGTGTTTTTAACCAATCAACGAATAATTTATGTCGATAATGTGGCACCAACAATTGAATCTGTAGCTTTAACTTTGGATGATATCAGCTCCATGGAATATCAACCGGGGTTTTTGAAAAGATCTTCTAGATTGATCTTGTTTTTGTCCACGTCTAATGATGTGTCAAGGGAACCAACACCGATAAGTGTACCACCTGTTGATATCTCGAATGAGGATAAATATGTTACTGAATGGGTCTGTCCCATTTGTAATTCAAAGAATAATTCAAAGGGGAAATTTACCTCTACGTCGACTGATTTACCTATATGTGACACATGTGGGATTCCAATGGATTTTACCATGACCCAGGATTCAATAAATTATAAAAAAATATCTTCATCATCGTCATCCCAGCCGTCACAAAAAGTAGAGAGTGTACCTTGTCCTGCTTGTACTTTCCTCAACCATCCATCGATGAAAATTTGTGAAGTTTGTGGTACTAAATTACCAAGAAAATCAAAACCATCTAAAAAAGTTCATAAGATAATACGACCTAAATATATTCAAATTAGTTTTAGAAAATCCGATGGTTCTTTATTTGCACAAGCTACAGAAAAGACCTTGAATAATTTGAAGAAATTAGGTAATTTTAATCAAAATTTAGCCAGTGTTAATGGTATTGATGTGAAACCAAGTGAAGAAGTGACTTCACTTATATCTAAATCAAATTCTACGTCACGCGAAAGTAAAGTGGAATTTATGGGAATTAATGGGTTAGAAAGATTTAGAGAAAATCAATTATTAAATAATGATATTCTTTTCTCTAGTGCTTTGCAAGATCTTAATAAATTAATGTCTTTAGCTAATTCAATTGAAAAATTATACAAACTGCAGAATAAAAATTCATCATCATCATTAATGGCAAAATTTGATAATTTACAGATGAAAGATCAATCAAATTTAATTATTGATCGTGATAAATTTTTGAATCAAGATCTATTTCTTGATGAAATTGCTAGAGAGATTTATGATTTTGCTATGTTAGAATTTAAAGATAATGAAATTAATAATAATGTGCTGATTCCATTAATTGATTTTTATGCAATGTATAATAAGGCAATGAGAATTGGTACGGGTCTGATATCGCCACAAGAATTAAAAGATGCATGTCAAAGATTTGATACATTGGGGTTGGGAGATTTGAAATTGATAACATTAAATAAGAGAATTTTGTGTTTGGCAACTACTAATTCATTTGACTTCATTCAAAGAAAAATATTGACTATATTAACTGAGGAGTCAGGGTTGGACGTTCTCAGGATAACTCAAATTTTAAATGATATGGCTAACGATACACAGAGTTCAGATAAAATTACAAATAGACAAACCGCTACATGGACAGTATCAATTATTGGAGAAATACTTCAATCATGTATAGATAACGGTATTTTAGTCATTGATGAACAAATGAGTGGGATATATTATTATAAGAATAATTTTTAGCATTAACTCATATTTATTATTGTTATTATTATACAACTATTTAAAGATAGACTCTCAATGGAAACCTCTATTCAATAATTCTTGTTCTAAACTATTCCAAAAGAAACGAACAATTTCAACATCTTTAAATCTTCTATTTCTATCTAACTCTACTCTTTGTACATTCCATTGTTGGACATGTTGTGGTACTTCTTCACCATTAAAATAAAAATAATAACCTTTACAATGTTGAAATAATTCTTGTGGTGTATTCCATTGATAATTATTAAATTGCCATGTATGACCCGTGGTGAAAACTGCTACGACTCTATCCCAATATTCTGGTTTAGTAAACATTCTTGTATTGTTAACCACTAAAAATCTAATTGGCTTGTGTATCTTATCAAATTTCTTCTCTATGGTAACCAAATCATCCTTCAATGAGACAGATAATTCACGTGGATTAATATATTTTGAGTCTTGTAAGAATTGTTTTATGTTACTTATCGTGATGATTGAAGATGCAGCAGATGGAATTAAGATAATTGGATCCTTATGTTGAACAGATCTCTTACGTGCTGCAGCAACATTTTTAGAAATGTGTCCATTGGCATTTTTACCACGTAATGATGATTTAATGGATTGAACTAATTTTAATTCTGCGTCTTTAATTAAATAACCAAAATTAATTGATTTAGTACCTCTTAAACTTGAATTATGATCTAATAATTGACGTTCATGGTTTAAGGCTTCGTCTAACATTGGATCATCTTCAGTATCTAAGGATGCTTCCCCTTTTGTTGTTGTTCGTGCAGTTGATGGTTCTTCAATAGTTTCAGTTTCTTTAACCTCAACACTTGCTTTATTACCTTCATCCGTAGTGGATCTTAAATATTGTGAAGTTTCATTCTTACCACTTAACCATGCAATTAAATCATTTCTCTGAAGGAAAGATACATTAGTTAAATTCTTAGTTCTACAATCTGCTAAATAATCAGTAATACTGGAATCCTTATGCATATAACAATGCAAAATAACCCTTAAATCCACTGCTTTATCATCAACCAAAAAATCAGTCTCTTGAGCAAGATCAAATTTATCCAAATTGGCCACATCACTACCCTCATCTTTAGTCAGTACTGCATTTGTAGCTTGTGTAATATCATCTACAATTTCATTATTATCACTTAAAAGTTTCACTTTTTCGTCATTTATCAGATGGGTCCTTATAATTTCCAAAACACTTCCAGTACTCATCGTTTACCTTCTGCGGACCAAATTATCAATTCCCAGTGTCCACTCCGTTGCCAAATGACAGTAACTTACCACACGTCAGCTTTTAATTCTGTCTTATCTTCCATTGGAATTCTTCAATTTTGTTAATTTTTCACTTTGTGAGGGTAAATAAATTTGAGATTTTGAAAAATTGAAGTTAAAGATTCTCGATGAGCGGTAAAAACTTGACATTTAATACAAAAGTTATGAGTTATAAAAGGTTGCAATAAGAGGCCAAAAGTGAACATTGGAATGGCTAAGAGGGGTAAGAAGTCCTCTAGTCCTGCTGTGGTGAAACAAGAAGATGCCAATTCCAAAAAGAAGGGAAAGAAAGGCAAAAATGCTAAAGAAGAACCAGTAGATCCAAAAGCTGAACAAAGAGCTAAACAACAAGCACAAAGGGCAAAAGTGGCGTCTTCTGCCAGTTGGACTGGGAAATTACCACATACTTTGCTGCATGAGTTTTGTCAGAAGAGGAAATGGAATAAAGTAGAGTATGATATGAAGAAAATGGGTGATAAAGGTATGTTGGCAGTCGCCGTATTGTCATATACTGATCCAAAGAGTAAAGAAGTGTTACATGTAAGAATGAATGATCCAACTTATGATAAAGTCAAACATGAAGGGGTGTTGGTCCCACAAGAGACCCCCAATGAAGCAAGACATTTTGCTGCTACTGTAGCATTGTGTCGAATTGCTTATAATACAAATTTACATATGATGTTACCACCTAATCATAGGAGTGTATGGTATGCCTTAGATGATTATAGAAAGAAATTGATAAGTGAAGGTGATAAGAAACGTGCTGAACGTATGTTTAACGCAGAACCTTTTGTTATGATGCTTGAAGATAGGAAATTAGAAGAGCAGAGACAGAAGGAAAGAGAAGCCAAGGCAAATCAAAAAGAGAAGGAAATGAAAGTTCCTATTTTAATTTCTTCTGCAAATTTATCTCAACCTACTAAGCATAATTCTCATCAGAGATATGGGAAGGGTAAGATAGAAAAATCTACTACCCTCACCAAAAAACCTTCAAATAATGGAAGAAATGATTCCCATCACATTACCAAATTCCCTAGAAAAGTATGGGAAAGAGCCGCATTTATAGATTTAGAAGAATCAACAAGAAAATTAGCTGAAAATTCACTTAAGAGTTTGATCGATTGGAACTCTGCTAGAATTTCAAATGAATCACATTCTGTCGAAAGAGACGCTCTGAAGAATAAATTAATTTCATTCCATTTCAGAGAAGCTCATATTCAAGAAGCAATGAAATATAAAGACCCACTTTCATTTTTATTATTTAATTTACCTGAAGATGATTTACCGTCATTTTTCCACAAGAGAAGAGAAGATACCAAAAATAAAGTTGAAATATCATCACTTCCGTTAACTACCAGAATGATGGTGGAAAGATTAAGTGAATGTGGTGCCTCTGAAGAAGAAGTATTGTTTGCTTTACAACAATGTGAAATGGATGAAGGTGAAGCATGTCGATTATTGACTGAACTGGCTAATCCAAGATGTAAGAATTTATCCAAACCAGATGAGATTAGTAAAGAAGATTCTAAAGATTGTTGGGATCAAGAACTTGAAAGTTTACAATCCATTTATGAAAATTCTATTGAAAATATTGTCGATGATTCCAACTATACCATTGTCTTAGATCCTAAATTGAAATTAAAATTAAAAGTTTATAAGACCAAGAACTATCCGCATACTCTACCAGGTGTGATTGTATCCACTTTTGATAAAAATTATAAATTACCGAACTATATTAAGAAACAAATTATTACCAAATTATTAGATTATATTATAGATCATGGCTTTATTGGTGATATGGTTGTTTTCACAATTTTTGAATGGTTACAGGACAATATTAAAGATATTATTAATAATCCTGGACCATTATTGTCTGATAAAGACATTTCCAACTTTAAGAACACGAGTAAAGAAGTTTCTAAGAAGAATAACAAGACTTTTACGAAAAATCGATCCTCTACGAACCCTCATATATCTTTAGAAGAATTAAAAGTCGAACAAGAGAAACATACACAAAGAAGTAAGAGCAAAGAATTCAAAGAAATGAAATTAGTAAGAAGCCAACTTCCTGCTTGGAATATGCAAGATACTATTATTGATTTAGTAGAAAAAAACGATGTTGTTTTAATTACTGGTGAAACAGGTTCTGGTAAATCTACACAAGTCGTTCAATTTTTACTTGATTATTTAATGAAACATTCAAGAAGTACCAATATTATATGTACTCAACCAAGAAGAATTTCAGCCATTGGGTTAGCAGAACGTGTCTCTGATGAACGTTGTGTAGAATGTGGTGATGAAGTCGGTTATGTTATTAGAGGTGTCAATAAGACTAAAAAGGGCACGAGAATCAAATTTATGACTACAGGTGTGTTAGTTAGAATCTTACAATCCGATAAATCATTATTAAATGATTCAATTGTGGTTATCGATGAAGTTCATGAACGTTCTTTAGATACAGACCTGGTAGTGACTTTATTGAAAAATTTACGTGGTAAAGTTCCTGGTTTAAAGATTGTCTTAATGAGTGCCACAGTGAATGTTGATCTTTTCAAGAATTATTTCCCTAAATTAGGTACTTGTCATATTAAAGGACGTACTTTCCCCATTGAAGATTTCTTCTTAGATGATATATTGAGAGATTTAAATTTTACCATCAAGAAGAAAAACAATAATAATAAATCTAACAGATACTATGATGATGATGGAGACGATGATGGGAGTGATGATGGTCAATATGTCCAACCAGATGCAGATTCTTATTATTTTAAATCCGGTCAAATTAATTATGACTTGTTATGTGAAGTAGCTATGCATGTTGATCAGAAATTACACGGTGCAAATAATGATGGTTCTATTATTATCTTTTTACCTGGTATTGCAGAAATTGATAAATGTTGTAAACTTTTAAGGAATTGTCAATCTGGAGATGAATTTGTGGTATTACCATTACATTCTGCTTTAACTCCCGAGGATCAGAAGAGAGTGTTTAGAAGATACCCAAATAAGAGGAAAATTGTTGTCTCGACTAATATTGCGGAAACTTCTATTACTATTGATGATTGTGTTGCCACTATTGATACAGGTAGAGCTAAGACAATGTATTATAATCCGAAGGATAATACGACAAGATTAATTGAATCCTTTATTTCCAAGGCTGAAGCTAAACAACGTAGAGGTCGTGCTGGTAGAGTTAGAGAGGGTTTATCATTTAAATTATTTTCTAAACGATTATATGAAGAAGATATGGTAGAAATGCCAACACCTGAAATTAAACGTGTTGCGTTAGAATCGTTATACATTTCAGTGAAGGCCATGGGGATTAAAAATGTGACAAAATTTTTATCCTCGGGACTTGAATGTCCACCCTTGACTGCATTAAAGAAAGCTGAAAGGATGCTTTGTACTGTTGGATTATTAGATTCAGAAGATTTCGCGTTAACTGAATTGGGTCGTTTCATATCATTAATGCCTGTGATGGATAGTAAACATGGTAAATTATTAATTTATAGTATATTATTTGGAATTACAGACATTGGTATATTAATTGCATCATTATTAAGTGTTGGTGGATTACCCTTTGTAAGTGGAATTGAAAATAGAGATTCCATTAGGAAAATTTTATCTCAATATAAAGTGAAAGGTGATATTTTAGCGTCGGTGCAAATTATTCAAGAATATCTTGAATTGGATGATAAATATGAAAAGCGTAAATTTATGAAAGATAATTTATTATCATATAATAGAGTTAATGATATCTTATCATCAAGGGTACAATATTATTCTATCTTAAAAGATATTGGTTTTTTACCATTTGATTATAAGAATGGGAAATATAAAGAATTTAATAGAAATGATGAGAATATTGAATTAGTGGAGGCAATTTTAACTGGGTCATATTATCCCAATGTGGCCAGAGTGGAATTACCAGATACAAAATTTCTGGCAACATCATCTGGTTCTATTGAAAAGGATCCTGAAGCTAAATTAATTAAATATTGGATTAGAAATGAGGAGTATGTTGATTCCTTATTTGACAAGGGGATAAGTCTCGAAGAGGATAAGAAATATCCCTCGACAAGAGCATTTATTCATCCTTCATCGATATTATTTCAATCAAATGAGGTGAATTTAGATGAAATGAAGTCAATAGATGAAATGAATGATATTAATGTAAAATATACAAATAAAAACCCCATGTTAAAATTCCCCTTTGTATTATACAATTCATCACATTTAACTTCGAAACTATATTTAAGGGATATTACACCCACGACCACATTATCATTATTATTATTTGGTGGACCCATTTCCTATGATTTAAATGATGGTGAATATTCACCTGGGATTGTGGTGGATAATTGGTTACCAATAAGAACCTGGTGTAAGAATGGTGTATTGATAAAACAGTTAAGATATCAATTAGATCAATCTATTCAAAGAAATTTAGAAAATCCACAATATATTAAATTGAATAGAGGTGAAGACGAGGTATTAAAACTTGTTGAAACGATTATTTCATTGGAATAAGCAAACCCATAGACATACTTATATATAAAATTATATATTACATTGTAAAGTTAAACTTTTGGCTACTTCAGTAGTTTCAATTGCATTTTTAAATTCTTCAAAATTTAATTTCCCATCACCATCATTATCATTTTCCATTATAGTTCTATCCACAATTTGTTGTAATTGATCATCATCCAAATTATTTCCGACCATTATCTTCAATACAATATATAATTCACCATTTGAAATGTATCCATCTTTATCAATATCATAAATCTTAAATGCAAAATTTAATTTTTCATCTTTACTCCCCCTCCCAGAGAATATAGATAATCCAGTAATAAATTCTTGAAAATCGACATCACCTGAATTATCAGTATCAAAGACTTCCATAATTCTAGTTGCTAAGGGGTTTGATGCCACACCAGGGATTGACATAAATTCATTCTTATCTATTGATCCGGAGGAATCTCTATCTAATTTCATAAACCTTTTTCTTAATCTCTCTATTTCATCTCTGTCGAAATTTGTATCTTCTAATAAATCATCTACTATTTTGGAAGTTGTACCACCCATTGTTGTGTTTGCTTGTTCTTCACTTGATTGTGCTGTTGAGTTGAAGGCAGAGGGAATAATAATAATATATGAAAATTGAAAAAAAAAAAAATTTGAAAAGTAATGGGCCATACACAACAACCCCCCCCATACAAGATAAGAAATCATTACAACACAAAAATGACAGACAGCACACCATTAGATTTATTAAAATTAAACCTTGATGAAAGAATACATGTTAAATTACGTGGTGCTAGGGCAATGACGGGAACCTTACAAGCATTTGATTCCCATTGTAATATTGTATTAAGTGATGCTATTGAGACCATTTATGAATTAAATAATGATGGTGAGTTAAACAGTCAAGAACGTAAATCTGAGATGGTATTTGTTCGTGGTGATTCTGTGACATTAATTACTACTCCAGAGGAGGAATAAGGTGTGTGTAGAGATATATATGTGTATATAGCGAGGATATAATAGATAACTTTTTAAACTTTCAAAAGGGCATTAATTGAATCTTCAATTGCTTTGACACCTTTTAATAAATCATCCTTTGAGATGACTAAAGGTGGAGCCAATCTAATGATATGGTCATGTGTTGGTTTTGCCAAGACACCAAATTCTTTCATCTTAAGACATAAATCCCATGCTGTGTGACCATTAAATCTTGCCGGGTCGATAACAATTGCGGTTAATAAACCTAGGCCACGTACTTCTGAAATGACCCCATTAGATAAATCTTGTAATCTTAACAATTCATCTTTAAGAATGACCCCCAAATCTCTTGCTCTGTCGACAAGATGCTCATCTCTAATGACTTCCAATGCGGCAATAGCCACCCGAGATGCTAATGGATTCCCACCAAATGTAGAACCATGTGAACCTGGAGTGAAACACAGCATGATTTCACGAGATGATAAAACAGCAGAAATAGGCATAACACCACCAGACAAAGCTTTCCCCAAAAGGACAATATCTGGTTTAACATTAAATTGATCCCCACATAACAAGGACCCAGTTCTTCCAATCCCTGTTTGAATTTCATCAAGGATAAACAAAGTATTATGTTCTTTACATAAGTGAGCGACTTGAGATAAATAGTCCTGTGGTGGGACCACAATTCCTGCTTCCCCTTGGATTGGTTCTAAGATGACAGCAGCAATATTTTGTGAATCATGTTGTTTAAAGGCTAGTTTTAAATCTTCAATAATACCGAATCGAATTGGTTGTTGAGTGGAAGGGTGAATGAAAGAGGAAGTGTTTTGTAAGAAGGGACCGAAATTCTTCTTTGAGTCTTCAAAATCTGTAGATAAAGAAATAGCACCAAACGTTCTGCCATGAAAATTCCCCTGAGCACCCAATATGATAGCTTTATCCTCTGGGATCCCCTTGACTTCATACCCCCATCTTCTAGCTAATTTCAAAGCGGTCTCCACTGCTTCTGCCCCCGTGTTCATGGGCAAGACCATATCATAATTGAAATATTGCGTAATAAATTTAGCAAAATTTGCAAAAGTGTCATTTGAAAATGCTCTTGACGAAAGAGTTAACAATTTAGATTGTTCTACAAGGGCATCGATTATATGCGGATGGCAATGCCCTTGGTTGACGGCAGAGTAGGCAGAAAGGAAGTCCAAATATTCGTGGCCTTCGGGGTCCCACACGTGTGCACCTTGTGCTTTATGGAACACTACGGGGAGTGGATGATAGTTATGGGCAGAATACGATCTCTCGTATTGTATTGTTTGCTGTGAGGATATGTTGTAATCGATGTCAGACATTGCTGGTGGTGGGGGGGATGGGGAGAGGGGAAGAGTGTAAGGAATGCTACGACCGGGGTATATATA
>PPOL03000119.1:0-24646 GCA_003708905.3 Monosporozyma siamensis | reverse complement strand
ACAATGAGAAATGATTATTTTGAGTCATTAAAATAAGTATGTTCAACGTACATATATATTATATACTATATATATATATATATATATATATATATTTGCATATGCATAAGGAAAAGAAATAGTCAAAGAGATTAACGAATGGTCCATAAGTTATCGTGACCAAAGATGAGAGACCCAATGGCATGTCTTCCCAATAAAGCCAAGACCCCAACAAAGAATTGTAAGATCAAAATTGTATTACATAATTGATCTTCTCTCATGGGACCAAACCAAACTAAAGTTAAATTAATTAATGTCATGTTTGAACAAGACACTATAGAACCATCCTTGGGGTCATATTCAATGTCGATTAATCTTATTTTATTTAATAATTTCAAAATTGGTACAAACCAAGATTTTGGAGGTTCTTCTCTCAAATTTGCTCTTGATGTATATAATAACCCATCCTTTTCATTAAATTTGGGTAATCTATGTCTTGGACATGGTACAATTTTAAACAGTTGTGGACATGAATATATGAAATTTAAAATTTGTGGGATAAATAATAATAACATTGTCTTTGAGAAATGTCCCAAGATCCCCACCACTGCAAAGACCATCCCAGCAAAATAACAATATGTGTCCCCTACAAACACTCTTGCAGGCCATTTGTTCCATTTAAATAAAGCTAAAGAGACACCAAGGAAGGGTAAGATTAAAATAGCAGAAAATCTATGTGAATCTCTAGCAGTGTCAATACCAATGGTTAGATACAATGTATCGTTAATTAGTGCCAAGATGGCCAACACAATACTTTGTCCGACTTCCAACCCATTAACACCAGCTAAGATGTTGATTGAATTTGGACAGAAGATAGCCATGGATGCCATATAGATATAATAAAACATGCCTAAGTCAATAAGTGTTCTCCCTTGAAATAAACAATCCTTCACTAAGTTTGGTACCACTACATATGTAACACCAAAGTCCACATAATAGACTAACAACAATGGGATTGCAGCAATTGCCGGTAGAGGAAACTTATGTCTCCATCTTAAATCGAATAAGTCATCTAGGATACCGATGATAATAGTACTCTCTAGACATAAGATACTACTTAAATATTCACTTAACTTGTTATGTGGGAAGAATTTTTGTAATTGGTCAGTATTTAATAATTCAATGGTAAAATTACGTTGACCACCACCTTGTGTTTCTGTAACCATATATCTGAAAAAGATAAAGGGAATACAAAAGAACATAATCATTAGATACACTAATGCTGCAACAGCACCGATAGTTTCTGGTAACACTGGTTTCCCAGGTTTACTCATATCTTTACCAAATAACCCAATTTTAATGAAAGAGGGGCCCACTCTTGGAATTAATTTATCTGTGACAATATATCCATATATTGAGAACCCTAGAGCGGCCAGAAGAGCAGATTGGGTCCTTGCATAGTATAATAGTGAGGTAGCCACTATAAACAGTACCACACCCAGCATTTCGTATGGCACAATTCCTTACCTGTTGGCTTGTATTTTGTTGTTGTGGTGTTCCTTAACAGCATGTGTACATTTTTCAACCTTCCCAGTTCGCTTTGACCGAGTTTTTCAATGCTGGAAAAAAACAAACACATAGTAAGCAAAGAGGCCTCGAAGAAGTAAGAGAAAAATACAAGGGACAACTTTTAATAGAGAAAGGACCCATCTACATAACGACCCCACTAGATTCCTCACCAAATAGTTCAGCGGCGAGATCTACCTTTATCACTTTACATAATCGACCTCAACACTGACAAGGCAACTTCTGGACCAGAAAACAATAGAAACGTCGATCTAAGGTTTTGGAAATCTATTGTTTTCTCCGTGCCTACTATTGTGCTGACTCAACTGCCCTTTGTGTTGTCTTTTCTTTTTCCAGGACAATAGCCTGGCCAGCCCGAGTTTTTGTGATGACGAATCGCCGCCGTCGAAAGAGAGATTTCTTACATAACGTCTTTTTGAGCGATGAGCATTAAAGGGTCCCTGATTTCCATTGATATATAAAGGGCTGTGCGTTGGCTTTGATTTGCATCTTCATCTCTTCTTCTTTCCTCCTTTTTTTATTACAACTATAAAGTCTACATCAATACACACACTCAAACACATTCATTCATACTCACAACATGTCTAAGTTTTACAGTTTAACTCCAAAGGATAAGGCCGGTAACCCATACGAATTCTCTCAATTAGAAGGTAAGGTCGTCTTAATTGTCAATGTCGCCTCTAAATGTGGGTTCACTCCACAATATGATGGTCTAGAAGCTTTATACAAGAAATACAAAGATCAAGGTTTAGTTATCTTGGGTTTCCCATGTAACCAATTCGGTCACCAAGAACCAGGTACTCAAGATGAAATTCAAGAATTCTGTAGATTAAACTACGGTGTCACATTCCCAATTATGCAAAAGATTGACGTTAATGGGAGTAAAGAAGATCCAGTCTATGGCTTTTTAAAATCACAAAAATCTGGTGCTTTAGGTTTAACTAGAATAAAATGGAATTTTGAAAAATTCTTAATAGACAAGAACGGGAATGTCGTCGAAAGATTCTCTTCCTTAACCAAGCCTTCTTCTATTGACTCTAAGATTGCTCAATTATTAAAATAAATGACTTTTATCATATAATATTAGTTGTCTCTTTCTAACTTTTAATTGTTGCATTTTCCATCTATATCCTTATATATAATAAATATATTTAATAATAATTGTTTTTTGATCTTTACTATAAACTACTCTGTTTTCACTTTCTTACTGTTTTCATCTTCCTCTTTCAATACTTCCTCACGAATACGTTTCCCATTGATATCTTCTTGTTTCATTCTTTCTTTAATCTCATCAGTTAATACTATGCCTTTATTAAACCCTTTTTCAACTATACTCAATAATTGAGCACCACGTTTAGCTAATTCGGGACTCTTTTTACTTCTAAAGGAATAATTTAATGTAAATAGGGGACTAGACCTAATTTCATCTCTAATTAAATCATAAACATCTGGTCTATCCAAGCCATATTTAAATAACATCAACAAAATAAATCTATCTTCTTCAATAGTAAAAGTCTTCAAATTGGGTGGATATTTTAACACTAAATCGGTCATTGGATGTTTATATTCAGATAATTTACGACGTAATGCCTCTTGTTGTAATTTTGTAACTTTTATTCTTTCTTCTTCAGTATCAATGAATTTAATATATTTTTCATAATCTTCCACATATTCCATTTGTGACCAAAAGGCTTTTGAATATTCAATCACTTCTTCTAATGTCTTACCAGGTGATAATTCATTCGCTATAGCTTGAATACTATTTCTACCATGATTAGCACATAAACTTATAAATTTTCTAAATTCAATCTTAGTCCAATTGGGAAAACCATTTTGTTCTAACTCTTCTTTCAATTTTTCTTCATCTTCAGATAATGGTTGTGCATTATTAATCATAATTTTTAACAATTCTAATAGTTTTAAATTATCCTCCTCGGATTCCTCGCTATCATGATAACTGTCATTGAAAATAGTCTTTACATCATCCATATTAGGTGAATATTTTATCTTCTTTGCCATCCACATACGCTCTTTCTCATATATTATTTTTAATTGGGGGGATTGTAAATGATGAGAGAAATACAAATGACCACGAGGCATTCTTGAATGACTTGGTGTGGAACCTCTCCCAGGGTTTAAAACATCTTTATAATATCCATCTACTGAATAATTGGTGGCTCTTTCTCTCTTTGATGGGTGAATCCACATGGGATTAACGATATCCTTTTGAACTTTCTTCTTGAAATCAGTACCATTCCATTCATATGCAGAATCTTGATTAAATTTTTGTAAATCGTCTAATCCTAGAGATTCATATTTAGCATTTAAAGATTTTGTTTTATCCTCTGAACGAGCTAATAACTCATCAAGATCTATGTCGGCACCATGAACCTTACCAGCATTTATCGTGGCAACTTTATCATCTGTTGTTAAACCGGGAGTAGATTCTGGTGTAGCACTTTCACTCTTGAAAAGATCTGCAGCACCATGTTGAATCATAGACAATAATGCATCTTTAGAATCATTCTTATTTTCCTTCTTTGCCTTACCATATGATGTCTTATTTTGTTGAATAACTAATTGATCTAATCTTAATTTTTGTGTAGCTCTTTCCAAAATTTTCTCCTCAACTGAATTATCAGTAACCATTCTAAACACTCTAACTTGTTTCTTTTGACCAATTCTATGTGCTCTATCCATAGCTTGTAAATCAGCTTGTGGATTCCAATCAGAATCATATAATACAACGGTATCTGCAGTAGTTAAATTGATACCTAACCCACCTGCACGGGTAGTCAAAAGGAAAATAAATTTCTTGGAATCAGGTGCATTATATTCATCAATGGCTTGAATTCTAACTTCATGATCAGTGGAACCATCAATTCTACAATATTCATAACCACGGAAATAACAATAATCTTCTAAGATATCTAAGATTCTTGACATTTGACTGAAAATTAATACACGGGATCCATTAGCTTTCAGTTTACCCAATAATTTATCTAACACATTCAATTTCTCCGAATTATAAATTAAATGTTCATCTGTAGTGTATGGAGGACCAGGTTCTGCACCATCGAATAGATATGGATGATTACAACATTTTCTCAATTGCATGACGATATTTAATAGACGTGTCTTGGACTCTTTAGTACCATTGGAACCATTAACAGCATCGATATCCTTCTCTAAGATCTTTCTATACCATTTCTTTTGCATAGAGGACATCCCCACATATAAATTCAATTCTTTCTTGGGTAACAATGAAGTTTCAACATCATTCTTTATACGACGCAATAGGAAAGGCTGTAACACGGTATGTAGTTGTTTAACGACTTTTTCTTGATCCTCTTCGGTAGTTTCTGCTGAAAACCAATCGTCAAAATCTTGTGAATCTGAAAAGATATCAGGCAATAAGAAATTTAATAATGCCCACAATTCATGAAGATTGTTTTGTAATGGAGTACCTGTAATTAATAACCTGTTTCGCGAAGTGAATTCTCTCAACACTTGAGATAATAGGGATTCTTCGTTCTTGATTCTATGAGCTTCATCAATGATAATATATTCCCAATCTAATTTCCTAAAGGAGGCCTTTTCTCTAATGATAATTTCATAAGATGCAATTACCACATCGAAATCACAAGACATTAACCTATCTTGAATCAATTGATTTCTTTCTTCTTTATCACCTTGTAAGATGAATGCATTTACTTCTGGAGTCCATTTCTTAAATTCTCTTAACCAATTGTTTAAAGTGGATTTGGGAGCAATGACTAAGAAGGGACCTCTTTTCTTTTCAATATATCTTAAATAACCCAAGAAAGAAATGGTTTGTAAAGTCTTACCCAACCCCATTTCATCTGCTAAAATACCGGCGATTCTGTTCTTATGAAGAGAAACCAACCAATTTAGACCTTGTACCTGATAATTTCTTAATGTACCGTTGATATACTCTGGCGATTCTCTAAATTGGAATTCAATCCCCTCATCATCATCAGTATCCTCTTCCCGCAATAACTCCGCATCTTCTTCTCTTTCACTCTTCCTTCTTCTCATATCATGGTGACTATTACTTCTTTTCAAATCACCACCTTCTCTCTCTTTCAGAACTTCTAACACATGTTTAAACTTATCATTCTTCTGAGCCTTGTTTTCAATGAAATGTCTAAACAAGTGACTCAACGACAACAAATGTTCAAATCTCTTCACTGTATCTTGAAGATCAAATTGTTGTGTCTCTGTATTTTTCAACAAATACCGTTTCTTGTTCAGTTCACCAGAATTCTCAGGAATACCAACTTTGTATGGATCTAAAGCATCCCAATATTCTTGGGGCACATCATTAGTTGCCATAATAGTCTGTGTAGCTTGGTTCCTTATAGATGTTTGAATGGGTATTTTAGATATTAAATATTTAAAGATTGGAATTTTTCACTCAAACAAGCAATTTTAAATGTTTAAGAAAAGTACCTATTAACAGTGTAGATGATCAGCTTATAAACAGAAGCTAAAGAGAATTGTCCACGAAGATATGTCAATTGAAGAATCCCGAGTCGCCTCTCACGTTACCACCGGTTTGCCACCTTGTTGTTTAAGAATCTTTCGTGATAAGTTCATTCTTGTGGGAACTTACGAGTTACACAAGCCAACAGGTATGAGAACTGGGTCATTGGATGTCTATGATGATCAGTTACAATTGGCTAAGTCCTATAGAACATATGGTGCCATTTTGGATTTGAAATTATCACCTTTTGACGATACTTTGGCCATTACTGCTCATTCTACAGGGAATGTCATGATTTGGAAGATTGATTACCCCACAGATGATGACACTACCGCACCAAAACTTAGTATGATTGCTAATGTTCAGCTGTTTGATACACATGTGTTAATTGCTAGTGTTCACTTCTCTCCATTGGATCCAAAGATTATA
The DNA here is from genome assembly GCA_003708905.3 of Monosporozyma siamensis. Taxonomy (NCBI): domain Eukaryota; kingdom Fungi; phylum Ascomycota; class Saccharomycetes; order Saccharomycetales; family Saccharomycetaceae; genus Monosporozyma; species Monosporozyma siamensis. The sequence goes on along the minus strand of PPOL03000119.1, from coordinate 18,144 downwards.
AGTGTCACTAATACCGCGGGTGAATCTGCTATTGTGAATATTGAAGTTGGTGAAGAAATAGAGGCCATCACAAGTCAAGTCATTGCTGATTCATATGCCCGTATTGATCAAAAATTGTATCAAGTGCAAGGTGAAGAAGTGACTGCTATTGATGGAGTAGTGGAGGTTTTTGATGAACCACATTCTTTAGAATGTTGGACTGCTGAATTTGGACAACTATCACCCTTCCAAGATGTCTTGTTCACTGGTAGTGATGATGCTACTATCATGGCTCATGATCTAAGAACCAAGGGCAAGATATGGAGTAATAACAGAATTCATGGTGCTGGTGTTGTAGGAATAAAATCTAGTTCTCCGAATTTTAGACATAGTAGACCCACTTCTATCATCACAGGGTCATATGATGATCACATCAGATCATTAGATCTTAGAATGATGGGTGATATGATATACCCTGGAAATAATGTTCCCGTTGCCAAATTGTCGGAATTAAATCTAGGTGGTGGTGTATGGAGATTCAGTGAATTGCCAAGTGACTTGAAGGATGGTAAGACATTAAACAAGGATACATTAATGGTTTGCTGTATGTATGATGGTGCTAAGATAGTTACTATGGACGAGATTGCCAATGATACCGGGGATGAATACTTCCAAATCCAACATTTCTTGAAATCTGGCCATGAATCAATGTGTTACGGTGGTGATTGGTGTCCCAAATTTGTTGCTACATGTTCTTTCTACGATAAATCATTGCAGTTATGGAACCCATACGAGTAACTGGATGGCCACCCGCTGTTAATATTTGCCATTTTTGAGCATCAACCGTATTATTATCACTCCGCACGGATCATCGCTTTCCAGTGAAAAATTTCTAGAAACTAAGCTTTTGACTAAGAAATATTTGATATGAGAGATGAGGTTTAACGCAGTGGATTTAGTTGGTTGTAAGACAGTTTTTGTCATTCATTGTAAGGAAAAAACAGTCAGAAATAAAGTTAATTGATAATTATTAAAGATGCCTCCAAAAGAAAGACCACAACCAAAAAAATGGAAACCACCAAAAGGTCCAAAACCAACTCAACGTAAGAATAAAAACACTATTGGGTTAGGTAAAGCCATTCAAAGTGCTCGTAAACAGGAAAATGCCATTCAATATTTACCTGATGGTGAAATGAGATTTACTACTGATAAACACGAAGCTAATTGGGTGAAATTAAGATCTGTTACTCAAGAATCTGCTTTAGATGAATTTTTAAGTACTGCAGAATTAGCTAACAAGGATTTCACTGCTGATAGACATTCTAATGTGAAGATTATTAGATTAGATAGTAATGCTGATGCTCGTACACAGGCTGTTGGTATGACTAATAGTCAAAAGGAAAAATTGAATGCTAAACAAAGAGAACATGCCAAAGATTTAATTGTTCCAAGAAGACCATATTGGGATGAATACACTACTAAGTTTGAATTACAAAGACAAGAAGGTGATGCATTCTTGGAGTGGAGAAGAAAATTGGCTGATTTGCAAGAATCTAATGAAGATTTACTTTTAACTCCATTTGAAAGAAATATTGAAGTTTGGAAGCAGCTATGGAGAGTGGTTGAAAGATCTGATCTTGTTGTTCAAATTGTCGATGCTAGAGATCCATTATTATTCAGATCAGTGGATTTAGAAAGATACGTTAAGGAATTAGACGAAAGAAAACAAAACTTGTTATTGGTTAACAAGGCCGATTTGTTGACTAGAAAGCAAAGAATTACTTGGGCTAAATATTTTGTTTCTAGAGGTATATCATTCACCTTCTACTCTGCTTTAAGAGCTAATCAATTATTAGAATTGGAAAAGGAAGATGCTGCTGAATTAGATCAAGATGAAATGGTTCATATTGATGATGAAGTGAGTGAAGATGAAGACATTGATGATGAAATTAAAGAAAAGATTACTATCTTAAGTATTGATCAATTAGAAGAATTGTTCTTAACAAAGGCTCCAGAGGAACCATTAACCGAACCACTTCCAGGTAAGAACCCAATCTTACAAATTGGTTTAGTGGGGTATCCAAATGTTGGTAAGTCTTCTACTATTAACTCTTTAGTTGGTGCTAAGAAAGTTTCAGTGTCTTCTACTCCAGGTAAGACAAAACATTTCCAAACTATTATGTTATCTGATTCTGTCATGTTATGTGATTGTCCAGGTTTAGTTTTCCCCAATTTTGCTTACAATAAAGGTGAATTAGTATGTAATGGTGTCTTGCCCATTGATCAATTACGTGATTTTGTAGGCCCATCTAATCTAGTTGCTCAAAGAATACCTAAATATTATTTGGAAGCCATATATGGTATTCATATTCAAACAAGAACAAAGGATGAAGGTGGTGATGGTGTAACTCCAACTGGTCAAGAATTATTAGTTTCCTATGCTAGAGCACGTGGTTATATGACTCAAGGGTTTGGTTCTGCTGATGAATCCCGTGCAAGTCGTTACATTTTAAAGGATTATGTTAATGGTAAATTATTGTATATTAATCCACCACCACATATTGAGGACGATACTCCATACACTTTAGAAGAATGTAAAGAATTCAATAAAGATTTATACACCTTTGATAGATTACCTGAATCTAGAAAGGAACAAATTAGAGAGGCTGCCAAGGCTAAAGGCATTGATGTTGTTGATTTAGCTCGTGATTTGAATAAGTTAACCTTCTCTGCGCATACTGGTGGTAATGAAACTAAAGAAGCTAAGTCAGTGACACATGGTGGTAAACAAGCGGCTTTGTATAATGCTGCTGAAGATCTAGATAATGAATTCTTCAAGATGAATGGTGTGGAAGGTAGATTAACAAATCCATTCCATAAACAAAATGGTAACGGTAATGGTTCTAAGAAGCATAATAAGAAGAACAAGAAGGGGAAGAAGAAAGCTCTTATGATGGCGGATTGATCATCCTTGACAGGGTCCCCAGCATTGTTATTATTCTTATCATTTTATTATCAATATTTGTAGGTTTAATTATTCTCATTTTGCATATACTTTAGGAACAACCAAATACTTTCATATAGAAATATTTAAGTCACAATAATAAAAACACTGTATACTATTTACAATTAATCATGTCTTATCAACTGTGGCCATTATAATCTTTACTTCAACCCTATCAAAGTAGCTTTCCATTACCCGCAAAGCAGTAAAAAAAATTTGTATGCTGTGAAAAAATAAAAAATATTTAGCTGCCTCGAAAACTTTTGAAGAAGAATTTTTTTCACTTTGACACTACAAATATTTCCCATTTAGAAAGAAACTCATGGGCTTTTCAATTTAAAACTTCGATATGCTCGAATTGGAAGGATTCGATGGAGTTAGATATGTTTTTAGGATTTAATGTGACACTTTTGCGGGAGTTCTTCTCGTCCGTTTTCATTAAATCTTAAGATCATTCTTTCTTTATATAAAGTTTGATTCTTCCATAAATCACCCCCATGCATGGAGATATATAATATTGTTTGGCCCCAGATTAGTTTACTCACGCCCTTTTCGCTAACAATGGCTGAATTTCCCACAGCTCATAGTTTGATAGTAGGTGGGCGAAAATTTTATTACTTTTATATGCTATTTGTAGGTGTCTTGGATCAAATATAATCAAAGAAGTCTAGTTGGATATATATTTAAAATAATGTACACAGTGGTTATTTATAATTTTATGAAAAGAAACTTAATCTTGTTCTGTTTTAGTTTGTTAAATCTACATCTATTGAACATCAATCATCATTGAGTCCTTAACAGCACTCGGTTCTTCGAATTCTCTCGATTCACCAGCTAATAACTCTCTTCTAATTTCTGGACCAATATCTCTGTGTCCTCTTTGACGGACAGTTTCAAGTAAGAAATCTCTTTGATCTTGTGTAATATCATTTTTATAACGTTGAGCAAAAGTTAAGAATGCCTTATGCCATATCACAGGTAGTACTCTAGTAGCATCTTCACCATTGCTACCATCATCTAAGATTCTAAATCTCATGAAATAATAGACACATTCATCAACAGTTTGATATGGTAAAGCATATTTCTTATCTAACAAGATCTTGATAAAGACGGTAGTAGCTGGAGAAAATGGTAATCTTAATAAATAACTTAATGCAGCAGCAGAATGTAAAGCTGGAACAGAAATCTTGGCTAAGACACTACCAGCAATAGTAGCTTCACGGATATTACAACCAGATTCAACTAATGGGAATAAGAAACCTTTGAAAAAAGCACTTGGTTTATATAAAGATTTCTTGATGGCACGATAAATGTGATAATTTAAAGAATGATCATCACTAGTTTCAATATTCTCACGGAATCTTTCCAATAAGACCAAGTTAATGAATTTTTGAGCTTCCTTAGCAGACAAATTAGAAACAAATAATTTAGTAGCTTCATAGACAATATGAGGAGACCAAGCTTCTGGGTTGGTCACATAAAGAACATCTTGCCAGTTCTTTAAAGATGGGATAACTTTAAATAATTTTGGTAATTTACCATGGGTCCAAGTGGTTAAAATGGTACCCACAGTAGTATAAGCTCTAATGACCTTTTCAGGTAATTCCACACCATCGGTAGGTCTTTCTTTATGTTCATGTCTTTCTTCTGTGTCTTCGCCATCCATATCAAAATCATTGTGAGCTAGTTGGTTTTCCTTTTCTCTAATAGAAGCCATAATCTTATCAGCTAAGTTATAACTACCACCCATACTGTTAAAATCTTCAGATCTCTTAAAATATTGTTCAAACATAGCAGCATCTTCTTCATCAATTTCAACAACTTCTTCTTGTTCCTCTTCAACGTACTCACCTTCAGGTTCAAAATCTGAAATATCTTCTGCTTGGTACTCATCATCTTCATCGTCTTCATCACTGAGGTTATAATTAATTTGTTTGAATCTACCTTCAGTTTGACTCTTTAATTCTCTCTCAGCATCTTCTTCTTCAGCAATTTCATCCTGTTGTTCTTTAGCCAGTTGTAAAATCTTTCTGGAGGCCTTAGCATCGACATATTCTTCACCTTCTTCTTCACCTTCTTCGGCTTGCTTCTTTTGTTTGATCTTCTTTAGAGTACCTTCTGCGGTATCTAAATCCTTCATTAAAGGATCATGTCTTTGTTTTCTGTTCTTAGAACTAGTGACTCTACCCATAGTGTGTTTCGGATGATTGCTTGATGGGGTTTGTAACGGTACTCACCTGTACTTCTTTTTGTTCTTTCTCACAGTCAACTCAATCAAAAAGAAGCTCATCGCTAAATTCAAGATTGAAATTTTCATAACAAAAAAAAATTTTCATACAAAGCTAAATAATAGTGATTAAGGAATTAATAGTGGAAGTATATATAAAAGTTATGTTATAATGTCATGGAATGGGAATGCGTAATAAATAAATAAATAAATAACTTAGTGGGCAATGCGGTCCATTCTAATTTTAAAATCGTATTTCAGTAGATATTCTTTAACGTCATTGACGGTATATTCTCCTCTGTGGAACATCCCAGCACCAAGACAAGCATCTGCTCTGGTCTCACTGAATGCTTCTTCAAAATGGGAGGGTTGACCAGCACCACTTGATGCAATGACTGGGATTCGACCTGCGGTTTTGGCTTGTTCAATTAATTCTAAATCATACCCAGAGTTGGATCCATCTTTATCAATACAATTTAAAAGAATTTCACCAGCACCAAGAGCTTCACAAGCTTGAATTAATTCCCATACACCTAAATCTCTTGATTCTCTCCCACCTTTAATAGTACATTGATACCAACACCATGTACGACCTTGTGAATCAGGATATTTACTTTGGAACGTTTTATTTTTAGTGTCTTGAGGACTATCTACATAGACTCTCTTTGGATCTACAGATATGACCACAGCTTGTGCACCATATGCCTTTGAAATGGTTTCAATGGGGGATGTACCATCACCTTTACCACCATTAGAATAATATTTCTCAGCTGCATAGACAGCATCTGTACCAATAGACACTTTATCAGCCCCCGATCTGAAATATAAACTAGCCACTTCTAAAGCGGGCACTTTTGTACCATCTACATCAATAACATCTTTAATACCACCACCAACAGTCAATGGAACAAAGACGGTCTTTGCCGCAAGTCTTAACACTTCTAACATCGGAGTATCTTTCAATGGACAATCTCTAAAAGATGTAATATTTAAAAAGGTTACCTCATCAGCACCTTGTTCATAATATCTTTGTGCTAATTCTACTGGTTTCCCCAAGTTTCTAACATCATTATTGGCACCATCCTTTTCACGAACATCATATTGATCTCCCTTTGTCACAACAAGATCACCTTGATCATTAGTTCTTACATCAAGACATGCAATGATTCTTCTTGTTAGACCATAATTACTATAATCATTAGTCAATTTTGCCTTCTCGTCAGGGGTATAATCAGGTAATGGGACCGACTTCTTTTGTTTTAAGAAGTTATCAATAATGGTTAACCCAGCAAGACCAGATTTTTCTGGATGGAATTGTGTAGCAAAGACATTATCCTTAGCAATGGCAGCAATAAAAGTTTCACCACCATAGATAGCTTTAGCAATCTTCCAACCTTGTTTAGCCAATTTGTCTTCCACTGAAACATCATTCAATATAGCAGCATAAGAATGAACGAAATAATAACGTCTAAATGGATCCAATCCATAAAATAAATCATTGGATGGTACGACACTATTCCAACCAATTTCAGGAACAGGTTTATTTGAATCATCGAATTTCCCTAAAGTCAAATCAATAAGATTCAGCCCACCACTACTGGGACTTTCTACAGATCCATTAAACATAGCTTGTAACCCAACACAGATCCCCATAATTGGTTTCCCTGATTGAATATATTTCTTTACAGAAGGTTCAAACCCACGACTAAATAAATTATCCACAAAATGACCATAGTTTCCTACACCTGGTAAGATTAATCTTTCTGGGTTTGCATCTTCTAATTGTGTTGAGGTCTTGATTAATTCCACTTTATAACCTAAATAATCAATAGCGTTAGTTAAAGATTGTAAGTTTCCGGATTCTACGTCAATGACGTGCACTACAGGTTTTGACATTTTTTCTTGTTGTTGCTATATGGATGAGGAGAGGATGGTTTGAACACAAGAAGGGCAAGAGCGGGTGAGTTTAACGTTCTAATGTATAGGGTTCTTTTATATGAGTGACTCAGTATGAACACTGCAATAAATTAATTAATTTTTCAATTAATATATTACGTGGAAAAAAAAAAAGCAGCCTGGGATGAGTCAAAATTTAAAACCGACTCGAGCAAGATAAGATACGATTAAGATAAGATTTTGAAAGAGTTAGTTATAAATAAACTATTTGTACACTGTATATATGTATGTTGTTTGTACACAGAAATAAAAACAATTCTTTAAGAAAGGGGGGGAGGAGCTTATTTCTTGACGACTTCTCTTCTTTGTCTGACGGCACCAGCTAACTTTCTTAAGACTTGTTCGGTAGTTTCCCAACTTATACAACCGTCAGTGATGGAGACACCGTATTTCAAAGCGGCTTTACCACCTGGGACGACTGGTTGGTTACCTTCATTCAAATTAGATTCGATCATGACACCAGTGATTGCAGTTTCACCATTAGCAATTTGTTCACAAACGACATCATTAACCTTTGGTTGGTTTCTGAAATCCTTTTGAGAGTTACCGTGAGAGTAATCAATCATTAAACCGTTAGAACCTTCAGGTAAAGCAGCCTTAGCTTCAGCAACAGATTTAGCATCGTAGTTAGTACCTTTCTTACCACCTCTTAAGATAACAAAACAATGTTCATTACCCTTAGTGGTGGTGATGGCAGCAACACCATGTTTAGTGACACCCATGAAATGATGAGAATGGGAAGCAGCTTGACAAGCGTCAACGGCGACATTTAAAGTACCATCGGTACCGTTCTTGAACCCAATTGGGAAAGAAAGACCGGAGGCTAATTCTCTATGTAATTGAGATTCAGTAGTTCTAGCACCAATGGCACCGAAGGAAAGTAAATCAGATAAATATTGTGGAGAGATAGTATCTAACATTTCGGAACCAATTGGTAAACCTAAAGAGGTTAAATTAACGAATAATTGTCTAGCGGATTGTAAACCTTTATTAATGTTAAAAGTGTTATTAACATCAGGATCATTAATTAAACCCTTCCAGCCGACGGTAGTTCTTGGTTTTTCCAAATAAGCCCTCATGACGATACAAAGATCATCTTTTAATTCATCAGATAAAGCTTTTAATTTGATAGCATATTCTTGTGCTGCATCAAGATCATGAATAGAACATGGACCGACAATCACAAGAACTCTATCATCTCTACCGGTGATAATTTCAATAGATTCCTTTCTACCACGCTTAGCAGTTTCTAAACATTCTTTAGAGGCAGGAATTTGTACTTGTAAAAGAGCAGGAGAGACTAATGGATCGTAACCTAAGATTCTGACATCTTCAGCAGCTTCATTTGGAGTAGCTCTATCGTTAGCGTCAAAGACCGGAGTGTGAGACATAGTTGTGTTTGTTGGTGTGGTGTTATTGTATCAAGCTAAGAAACAAGTATGAGATAAGAGAGATAGTAGTCACTCGCCAATGCATCAAATAGTGATATATATGGGATGTGACTCGAAGATGGCCTCGAGACAATAAATTTTTCACCCATCCACTTCCAAAGAAGAAGGAGGAAAAAAAATGAGTCAACCGGGCGAGGCCGTGTGGAGTGACACCCACGTGACAGTCATGTGACACCACCCCAAGAAACAGCGATGACGGCTTTCCCACAATTTTTGCCCCTGCGGACATTTGGAAAAACCGGAGATCCGTGTCGGGGAAACAAGCCCGCCATTTGCAACACGAAGATTCCGCGGGATGACACAAATGCTCTGGGAACAATGCCGCCGGCTGCTACCGCATCGGGAAACGCTATTGTCCCCCGGACACAATAGCCACTAAGAACTTGCATTGCCACAATTTCTTTTTTCTCAGCTATTGTTCTCGCCGTTTTTGATCTTGCATTGTCACATTTTTTTTCATTCTTGTATTTTTTCCTCGAGGCGTTCTGTGACAAATTTTTCTTTTCACATCGAAAGATATTGTGACAGCGGCCGGTTGTGCCACATTTTTGCCTCTGTTTTGTTGTGGACCGCCATTGTCAACACATTCATTTCAATGATCTCTTCCGTTTTTTTGCTATTTGACTCGGATAATTCTTATAACCCGATTTTGTCATCTGTTCACAAACTATCCATTACACATCTCTCGATATAAATAGGGAAACGTATATATATATATATAAATATATATTATACATTCTGTTTATGGTCTTCTCCCTTTTCTTTTGTAAATCCCCTCGAGATATATTACATTTTGCCAAAGTATATACGTTTATGTATTAACTCTCACTGCACCCTATTCAAAAATGAGTGAAAAGATAAAACTACCCCCAATACAAAATTTATTGAATTCTATTAACGATAATACAACACCCAACAACAACACTAATATTCCTATAATCTTACCTGATCCACTAAACAACAATAATAATGATATTCGCCCCCCTATAATACATCCTTCTACCATTTATCATAGTGATAATAACAATATCCCATACCAGTCTCCATCTCTCGTACCTAATGTATTTTCTAATCCACAACAAAATTTCGTCACTTCTTCCACAGTACTGAAACCTTTATCCACTCCTGCAAGTGAAGGTACTCTGGGGGAACATCCTTTTATTCAAGAGGATCTTAAACAAGAATCAGATACAGTTTATAGTAAAAGTAGTGGGAACAATATAGTCACAGCAAAGACTATTTCATGTAAGATTAATTATGAAAAGGATGGATTAAAAATTATAGCTAGAAAACAATGTCGTTATAATTTACCAAAACATTGTGTCACTATATTAAATGAATGGTTAATGAATCATTTACATAATCCATACCCCACAGCACAAGAAAAGAGAGAATTATTAATTAAGACGGGTGTGACTAAGATTCAATTATCTAATTGGTTCATTAATCAAAGAAGAAGAAAAATTTTTAATAGATATTATTCAATGGCTAAGACAATATCTGAAGAACAAGGTAAGAATGATTTACCGGGGGCTGAAGCAAAATTACCTTTAACTAAGAGGAAAAAATTGATCGATAGAATAGATGAATTAAAACAATTGACTGGTCAATGATTTTTTTACTCTATTTATTATATATCTCTATGCATGTATTACCAATATATATTTGCTCCTTCATTAGTTTTTTTTAATGATTTGTTTCAATTTTTGAAATTTTGTTTATTTTAGAACTGTGTGTTCCAAGGTTTAAGCCAATCTTCAATTCGATAAAAATTATTACTTTGATAAATATTTAATTTTGAATGTAGCCCATTGATATTAATTGACAGTAAAATAAAATAGTGCTTTAGAACCAGGTATTACGTATAATTAATAATTTAGATCGGTTTTCTATATAGATACTATTTAACATATTCAAAATTTTAAATATATATTCTTATTCCAATACAAACTACCTTCCATCATAATAGCTAATATTGCTTACACCGAGTACTCTCCTATACTATCGAGCGAGTATATGATCCTAATAGCTATGAAAAGACATTTTATTCAAGGATGATTCACTTTATTATTGCTTTACTTCAATGAGAAGAGATAAACTATGCATTCCTAATAATAGTGTGAGAAAGGAATTACTGGCTTTAGCACACGATTCTGTTGCTTCATCTCATTGTGATGCTTTCAGAACACGAATTAACTTATCTCCTTATTATCACTGCAAGAGAATGCAGAAAACAATCGACCAATACGTCAAACTATGCACCACTTGTCAAAAATCCAAACATCGTACTGGAAAACAATATGGAACTTACACTTCATTAGATGTTCCTGATGATAGATGGAGAGATATCAATCTTGATTTTATCACCCGTATGACTCCGGATACTGCAACTAAACATGATATGATCATGGTAGTAGTTGATAGGTTCAGTAAGATGGCTCACTTTATAAGTTGTAACGAACTGATACAACTGAAGTTATTATTGAATTATTTTTAAGAGAGGTTTTTCTTCTCCATGGTGTTCCACGCACGATAGTATCTGACCGAGACAAGCTTTTCACTTCAGCCTTATGCGATCGATTTACCCAAAAATTGGGAATTAAAGTATATATGATTACAAGTCATAACCCTCAAGCTGATGGTCAAGATGAAGGTGTTAACACGATTTTAACTGAGAAGGTAATTGCTGCTACAAAAAAAGCTGGTGCTAGTTGGGTTGATTTACTACCCATGGTCTGCAGATTCCTAGTTTAAACTAGGATAGTAATGGGCACCGATGTTTTTTCCAGTGGTGTTGATTACAGTTCTGTCCAATTATTCTGTCAAGTTGAGTGTTCCTTAAATTTTGCTGGACTTTTTACAGAGAGTTGGTAGAAATAGAAGCTGCGGTACAGCTGCACCTCTAGTTAATGAAAGCAAGTATCAACCTCCTAGACATTTACAGATATCCCGAATGTTTCCCGATATTAATTGGAGAGACTGTCAAAAGTGATTTAACAATTACAACCCCTTCTCAAATTATTTCATGGACCATATATTTTATGCTAATCGCAAGACCAGTGAACAAAAGGTGGTCAAATTACAGACACCAGTATGATAATCCTGGGAAGAAACAAGGAGATAGTCCTTTGTTGTAATTTATACCCAAGTAATAATCACTTAAATCACGAATGCAACAACGGTTAAGAAAATTTATCTAACTTCCAAACCAGAGAGTATAACCCCACACAATGCAATGTTGCTTTGCTACCTTCTATTGGTAATCTTTTGTCATGCAAATATTGTAATGATTGATGGTCAGCGTGTAGAATAAAATGTCTACCCTTCAAATAATGTCCCCATTTACATAAAGCCAATCTAATAGGATAATCTTCCTTTGCCCTTACATCCCAATTCAATTGAGTTTTGTCAATTTATGGTTGGAGTATGCTACAATACCCAAAACCTTACCATCATCATTCGGTAATGCTGAAGTAGCACCAACAGCATAATTAAAGGCATCAGTAATCACTAATACATCTCTAGTGTCATCAAAAGGCAACAAAATCGGTGCTATGGGTAACTTTTCTTTCAATGTTTTACAAGTACTATTCCACTTTTCATCTTACGGGCGTTTCTTATGGGCGTATTCAAATAAACTATCAGCCCTCTTTACAAAACCGACAACAAACTTACGATAAAAGGAAGACGTATAAGGTTCTACTATCCTTAGCATACGGTCCTTGTTTTCGACTTCGACTTAAGACGATCTTGAAATGTTCTTTTGTTCATCTGTGTTCTCTGAGAAGGCGACAATATCATCCAAATATGCCAAAATTCTTTTACGAATTAAATCTTTTAATGACTCACTCATTAACATTATAAATGTTGAAGGGGCATTTGTTAATCCAAGTGACATTACTTTGCAGATATATCGCCCTTCATGGGTAACAAAAGCAGTTTTGAGTTGGACTTCTCACCAAATCAAGTAGTGAAAAATGTAGAAGCCCCTGCCAATATATCAAATGAATCATCTATCCTAGGTAATGGATATTTGTTGTTGACTGTGACACTATTCAAAATTCTGCAATCACAACAAAGTCTTTTAGTATCGTCTTCTCCGGTAACAAATAATACAGGAGCAACCAAAGGGGAATACTTAGCTTTAATTCATTTGGATTTCAATAATTCATCTAATTGTTGTTCCAGTTTCTGTAGGATCTTCTTGCAACAGGTGCAGTACCTGATAAAATTTAAATAGTGTGCTTAATATCATTAGAAGTAGGAAAAACATCTGGTAATCTATCAACAATTATATCTGCAAAGTCATCTAATATTTCCCTAGATTTCTTTTCATCCTTTATGGTAGGTATGTCATTATTAGTATTCATTCAAAATAATTGAACTTGATACCTTTCTTAACTATTTCACTCCAGGCTTCAGTCTCATCAATAACCTTAAAATACACATCGGGACCTAATACTTTGACTTCATTAGAAATGGCAGAAATACCAATTTCATTATATACTTGTACAAATGGAACACCTAGAATACAATCAGGTTTAAACAATCTGTAATATATATATATATTGATCGCGATCCAAAAACAGATAACTCACAAATTCAGTTCCAACATAAAAATATATCGTTCCCAAAATGTGATTCAGTTCATACCCATCTATGTATTATCAATTACCAAGGAGATCTACACCTCCTGTTTAGGAGCCCCCATATTAATATATCTTCTTGCAATAATATATTGAGGTCATTGTACATTTGTTCCAGATTGTAGGAGAAAATTGTAGGTAGTAAGTAATTCGATAAGAAGAAGGGTCTAACGGATTAAGAAGATTTGCCCAAAATCAAATTAAAGGCACAGGTAATTAGTTTCAGTCATAATTATCTTTGCATTAGTTACAGTATATGGCTCTTAAGTAAATAGAATAGTCGAAAAATAAATAATTATATACTAACACCAATTTAATCATAATCTACCTTCATGCTTTAAGATTTGAGCAGCAGTATCATGAATGGTTTCTCTTAAGCTTCTAAATTGGAAACCAAGAATTTCTTTAGTCTTAGAGTTGTCCACAACACAACCTTGATCACCAACACCTAAAGCACCAGTGTTTGGTTCACCAACTGGAATTTTACCTTGTAAAATTGGGAAATCTTGGTTTAAGACATCAACGATATCTTGACTAGCAAACTTACCACCATGTAAGATTAATCTTTGACCAACAGTTTCTTCCTTTTGGAAAGCTAGTAAATGAGCCTTAGCCACATCACGAACATCAATGTAACCACCATAGAATCCATTTGGTTCAAATGGGGTTTCTGGAGTGGCATGGACTAAGGAGTTCACAATTTCACATGAAGTATTTAATCTAGCAGTAACATCAGAATCGAATTGTTGTGGGCCAAAGACATAAACTGGATTAACTGTAGCTAACTTAAACTTGACAGTGTCCTTATTTTCATTTAAGAAGTCCCAAGCAGCTTCTTCAGCAAATTTCTTGGAACCACAGTAAGCTCTAACGGCATTTGCTTGACATGATTCCCAAGTATCTGGATTCCAAGAAGCTTCTGTAACCTTATAAGTATCATCACCTTCTCTGTCAAAATTCATAACAGCGGCATAACTGGAAGTAATGACAACACGTTCAACATAGTCAGCTGCATATTTCTTAATAGATTCTAAGATATCCTTAGTACCTTCCACAGCAGGGGTTAAAAGATCCTTAACATAATCAGTAGTATCGAAATGGAACGGAGAAGCAGTATGTAACACATATTTGATTTCTTTAGCATGTTTCTTGATAGCTTCATCAAAAGCATTTGGTTTGGAAATATCTTCAACAATTTCCATAACTAAATTTGGATTGTTACCAAATTGACTTTGTAATTTTTCAATCTTTGCTTGAGATCTAGCAGTCCCAATGACTCTATAATTTTGTTCTAATAATTGACCTACAATATGTTGAGCAATGAAACCAGTGGCACCAGAAACGAATACAGACATTTTTTTTTTATTAGGTTAACAGAAGTTGTGGGTTATTTATTTGTTAGCAATCTTAAAGAAGACTCTAGTTGTGGTTTCTTTCTTTTTAATTGAAACAGTGTAAATAAAAATAAGTTCAGAAATAAATCTGAAAATGGCAGAACCTTTCGAGAGCTTATATACGTTTAAAATTCAACCCCTATGCCTTTCGAGGAAATTTCAGATTCTAAACGGTTTGAAATATTTCTTCTCAAATCTTGGAGCGGAAAAAATTTGCTGAGACAGTTTTAATTCGGCCGAACTTTAGGGAAATTTTAGTAGTAACAATTTCGGCCGGGAACAAATTGTCGGCCGAAGTTTTCCGAATAAGGAAACCTGGTCCATGAATATTACCTAAGCACAAACCGTTCGTTTTTCCATCAACTTCTACTATGTATGTTAGTTACCACTACTTTTTTTATAAACCAACAGTACATAGAAAGAGGAAAGGATCTGCACCTGAACCAATAATGGATTGTCCCCTGTTGAGTGCAACATTGTTGAACCACGACTTACTAAACCACAGTGCAAAGAATAAAATGCAATTGAAGCTTAAATGTATCTTTTTGTTTCTTTCAGCGAGGGATAGACACAACACGTAATGAAGCAAAACGAAATGGAGGCACAGAGAACTGTTAAGTCAAAGCTGGAAATAACTTTTCCAAGAATTTTTTTTAGCGAAGCATACCAAGCAACTAGGTGTTTACCATATTTATCTGTGAATAGAGTAGTATAGTATTAAAAAGATATATATCTCTGGTTCTTGAAAACATTTACATTTCAGGTTAGAATAATTGCAAAGGCGAAATACGTATCAAAAACCTTGTATTAGATGCAAAAAAAAAAAATAACGAAAATAAAAAAAAGAGTCTTTTCGTTTACTGGAAGAAACCAATGCATTTTTGTTTTTTATTGGCTTCAGCCCTCTTTGTACACTCTAATTAAATATCTTAACCATTTAACCTCCCTTTGATAACAACCGTATCACGTCTATACACTGTTCTGTTTTAAGCGAATTTCCATCCAAATTTTTTCTTGCCATAGTAAGCACCCACTAAATAAAATCCATGCGACCTTGTGTCCAAATTTTAAGCTGGTTGACGTCTTGGCTACGTAATTGTGATAACGTAAGCCGTTATATGTCTTAGTAGTGATTATAATACTTTAGTGTTATTGGTAGTCAAGGTTGTAGCTGTATGTCATAAATCTATATAATACGTTGGATTGTACATAAATGGTATACTATGTTTAAGGTCTTATTGTAACATTAAGATATCATGGCTTGTTATATGAATATCTGAAATAACCATGCATAGTTCAAACAATGTTTGCTAGTTCACTTCGTAATCCATTTTACATCTAGGTTTCAGTTGTTTTCGATATGTAGAAGTTTCCTTGTTGCTGTCACCTAAATGTCTGTCATAGGCGTCATCTCTATCCTATCCCCCCGAAATTCTCTTATATTACATTATACATTATACAACGGCTGTGGATTTTAGAATTTCGCCGCGCTTGAGAGGCGGGCCCTGGCAGGAAGTTTCCTGGTAGTCCATAGTTAAGGTGGTAGGAAGCTTTGGGTAAATGGCAGCATTTTTCAATTTTGCGAGTATTGACCCTGCGACGTTAGGACCTAAACCAACATGTTTATACCCATTTTTAATAGCAATTGCTGTGTCCACTTCTTATCTTTAAGGACTTTTTAATTTAACATTGATTAAGGGTGTGTAGTATCAAGTCACAGCCCAAACCCAACTTTGTAGTTGTTGATGAAGGTTCGCAGACTGGTGGGACATGTTAAAATTAGACATATTTTATAATAGTAACCAATGGTATTATAATCCTTGTTTTTTTATAATATATAATGATATACAGAATATAAACCACTAAATCATGTTCTTTTAGTTGGAGAACATGGGGTTTATATACAGGGTATATCTACATAATACGTCTTCTAGCTGCGGTTATTTGTCATTTTCAAAAGGTCGTGTATTAGCTTATCCTAGCTCATGACTGTTTTAAATAAGCCTATCAGCGTGACATACATTCACCCATGCATACTAGAATATTAGCGAGGTTAGATTAGTGACCATAGGTCAACAAGTTTCTATCAAAAATAGATATTCTTTTAAAGTCATGACGGTTTTTATTACCTAAATTATACAAAAAGTCATTCACGAATCTAAAAATATATCTCAGTTGTGATTTTGATAATATACTATTGAGTGTTATTTAAGAGACATGTGTTAGACAGATACGAGAGGAAAAGTCCATACTGATTGACGATGATCATCCGTCAAAATACAAATATTAACATAATTAAAAGATACATTCTTCTGAATAATTTTGTTCACTCAATTAATCATATTTCTAAAATTAAGATCCCATATTTATCTTCAATTGTATACCAAACATCTTGAACCAAAGTTGAAAAAAATAGTCATTGTAAAACAAGTTATCGATTGTTTAAGTATGGTAAAGTATTTCTGAGTTCATCGATTTTTGATTCTTTTTTATTTACCGAATTTCTTTTCACTTTTTCACCTTTGTGAAAGGTCTCTGTTTCCTTTTACAGAAATGTCATTTAAAATTCATATTATACTTTAATGTTGTCTCAAATATGTCCAAGTTCAAACAGTAGAAACTACCACAAAAGGGCTTTTACTCTTTTATATAATACTGGAAATGAGGTACTTGGTATTGTCAAAATCCCATGAAGTTCTTGTCATTAAAGGGGGATGGACTTAAAACATAATTGTTTTTCAGCGTTGTGACTGTATTTACCCATACTAAAGCACCTTTAAAAGCTATTCCAATCTAATAAAATTTACAAGAAACTCTTAGGAAAAATATCAGCCAAGTTCAGCTCATAAAACCCCAAATATTTACAACTCTTCAGAGCTTAATAAACAAATTAAAAAAGAAAAAAAAATGCAATACCTAAAAAAATAAAAGTAATTTTCAAAATTTTTTGTAAGAATAAGGTTTGGCTAATAAATAACATCAACATTTTAGTTTATAACTTGTGAGCTACTTTCTTTCAAGGAAAAAGGGATTTTTAGATATTCTATAATCTTAAAAACAGTAAAAAATCAATTTATTAGGTCAAGATTTATTACCTAGGAAGGTTAAAACGGTAAATATAATCATTTAATTAAGTCTAGAAAAACATTCCATCACAAAGGAAAGATTTAAGGCCAAAATACATGATCAAAATCGATGCATAAAGTAATTGAGTAAAATTCCAAAAAATATCGAATAATATCCGATATAGTGTAACGGCTATCACATCACGCTTTCACCGTGGAGACCGGGGTTCGACTCCCCGTATCGGAGTGTTTCATTTCTATTTTGCTATTTTTTTTTTGCATCCACTTGAGTCAAGCACCAACGTGGGCCCCTTTAACCACCATAACAACTCAAACTATGCTGTAATTGATGTTGTTGGTGTTGCTGCAAGTAACGAGTATAGTCCACATTTAACATAGTGGAACCAGTAGACACGGTTAGA